>JAMZAV010006842.1:0-34364 GCA_024449915.1 Sweltsa coloradensis | reverse complement strand
GTTTTGGGGATTTTCCCCCCCCGGCGTGCTTGCACTTACTTACATCCAATATACAAAGCTAGATGTTTGTTGGCATTCCGGAGCCAGCGGTTTAGCCGAGGTCGTTTAACCGGTTCCCCACTCGAACTCCGAAGTTAAGCAGAATCGGGTGTGGTCAGGGGAAGAGTGGGTGACGCTATGCCCCGAAACTCACGTATACCGCTGGTAAGAGCAGATGGTGGGTTCGAAAGCTAGTGTAACGGCTTCGTTCTCCTCGAACGTCTGCTAGGCAGTTCGGGATAGTGGAGGAACCTATATGACTGTCAAAGTTACACCGTCCATTCGGCTGGGACGTTAAGCCGTTAGTCCCTTGGTACTTTCGAAAGGAGTAGGCTACGTACCGGTACCGGGTTTCCCCTCCTCCCTTCTGTTCATACTTCATCCTCATCTATCACCACTCATCGTCTCGAATAGCCAAAGTGCATTAATATGAGACGTTAAGCAATATCCAATCCAATCTGAGCTCTGGCGGTATTTTACCGAAATCAATGGGGCCTGTCACCAACCACCATGCAGCGCAAGGAAGCCGTCCATCGCCCAACTCTGGCACACATATCTTATTTTTAGTTAAAGGTGCTTCGCACCATGGACTAAACAATACTAGGTGAGAGGCGTCGAACCCCACGACCATTCCCCAAAAACAGACGGACGAAAATTGAAGTATTCTCATTTTAAGGAGGGTATGAAAATATTCACACAGACGTCAAGAACATAACATGAACATCTGAATGTTTTCCTAACCTTTAATATCTCAGGTCGATTTCCGGGAATAAACAATAAATCAATATCTGACGTCAAGTTTTTAGGTTGTGGCCTCCTCTCCAGCTGTTTACATGGCGTAGCTTGTACCTGGCGGCTATAGAGTGGTCTCAAACTTGATTGTAAACTATTAGAAACATATGGACGAAGCGTCCCACTCTACAAGCATGGTGGGTACTTGTTCATGTTTAGCAGCAAGTGAACTTGACCTAGGCGTTTGTTTTAAAGACAGCTTTGACAGTGCAAAGAGCCGAATGTTTTTCGTCGCTATAGGTGGGACAAGTAAACAGAGTGTATTTTTAAAATATTCTAAATGTGTCGTTTATTTTATTTGATCAAATAACTACAATTTCTTTTAAATTTATAGTTTTTGGAATTTTTTAATTTCAAATAGTTTTAAATAAAAAAAAATCAACTATCACAATTTAAACTTATTCTGTTATGCATGATGTAACAATTTGTAAGCCCAGAAGAGTTTGCAAAGTACACCGTACGAGGTGGCTCGTAGGTAATCCTAAACTGAAAGTTATCACCAAGGATTTTTTGTTTTTATGCGAATAACATGGGCTTGAGTCCTTTGGACTTTTCTTTCACGTAGCAACCTTAGACCCTTCTGTTACCTTGGTCACCTGAACAGGGGTAAAAATCGGTCATGGGAAGTTTTCATTAAGGAAAAATTTGTTGAAAAAAAAGGTTTTTCTTTGAAATTGTGACAATGGGTTTGATAATATCTTTCTCGATTTGGTTAGTCGGGGAACACTCCCGTAGGTGGAATAATGTTTAATATTTAATTAAAAAATTTCAGATCTATAATTCATAATTTCCCAAAGGTTACCGTCTGAGTGGTCTAGTTGGCTATTCGCCATCGCAGACTTGCGATACGCCCCTAGCGGCCGCCCGTGTCCTAGACCCCTTTGGGGTTTTAGCTGCTACGGCCGGTCAGCGGTTAGCGCGTGTTTCAATGGAGATTCAAGGAGACAAAAAAAGTATAAACGCGTCAATAAAACGTCGTGAAAGAAGTCGCAATGAACCGGGTTTTGAACCTTATTCGTCTGATACATTTCTTAATCGGGAAACACAAACATAAATCATAAAAAATGTTTGGTAAATACCGTAAAACATTGTAGAAAAAAGAAGGATAAAATATATGCTCAAAATTGGGAGATCATAGTTCAAACATTAAATATCAGTCGTGTAAAAAATAATCCAAATTATTGTATTATTGCTATTTACTGTCATTTTGTGTAACGGTAATCAACTACTCTATAAGTATAGACATTTAATAATTTCAAACATGATATTTTACAACCCGAACTATAATAGAGAAATTCCGGCGATTATTCAACTCGCATGGGCCCGTTTTAGGATTTTTGGGTTTTTTCATGTTATGTGTTCATAAAATAACATACCATACCATACCATTCCATAGTAACTATGGTAACAAAATTAATAAGCATAATGGAAATAAAAAAATTTCGGTGGCCTTCTATTGCGAAGGTCTAGTCCCAGTTCTAGTGTAGTATATATACATTTAAAAGTCGCGCAAGCGCGGCTTGAACCCGGACAGGGGGGCGGGAAAACCTCATATCGGAAAACCTGTATTGGGAAAACCTCGTTGACGGACAAAATCGCGAATCGGCCCCCGCTACGGCGGATACGATATTTCGGGTGACTTTTGCGTTTATCCGAAACCTGTGAAAAATTTTTTTTCCCGGGACACTTTCATACGCCCCCGGACGCTGTCCGCCCCTCTTAAGTATGGTGCAAAATGTTTTTCGAAATTGATAATTTTTACGCTTTTGTGTAAAATGTGGGGGGGGAAATGTTTTTCCTTTTTGGCTATCCGAGACAAAATATTTTACGGTAGTCAAATCTTCGCCTCGTCCGCCGATCCGAAAAACCAAGTGGACGGGGAAGATAAAAAACTGACTTTCACATTAACCTTACAAAAAAGTTTTTCCGTAAATTTTGGGGTTTAAAAATGCCCCCGCCTTTCCGGAAAATTTTAAAAGAGCCGAGATGCCTGAGACTGTTTGTAAAAAATACAAAAAAAACGTTTATCCACGGACCCAAACTTTTTAAGACTTTTTAAAAAATTTTTAAAAAACTTTAAAATAATTTTTCAATCCCCCCACGTAACAAAAAAAAAAAAAAAAAAATTTTAAAACCCCAAAAAAATAGAAGTAAAATGTTTTACAAAAAAAACCCCTAAAACCCACCTTTCCTACCAATCAAATCTATAAGCCCGAATGAACCCGATCGGACGAAAATTGCCCAAGCTATAAAAGAACCCAGTTTTTTTGGATTTTCCAAAAATGACCAACCATTAAAAAAAAGAAACGAAACAAATTAGGTTAGGGCCGTAACCTCTGATGCAGCCCCTGACGCCTTTGGAAACACCCAAAAAATAAAAAGGTTGAAGATATTAATAAAATGTCTTAATTTCTTTTTCCAACCCCCCCCCCCTGCCCCCCCCCCCCCCCCCCCCAAAAGTGTCATTCGGTGTCCAGTCAAACCAGTCCTAAAAATTCGGTTTTGTATGATAAAAGTTAAAAAAATTTCACTGAATAATCAAGGTTTAAATTTTAAAAAACTCGATTTCCCCCCCCCCCCCCCATCACTCCTGCCATTTTGCCCTCTCGTTTCCCCTCGTCGTGTTCTTTGACTTGACTTCCCCCCCCCCCCCCCCAAAGCCCGCCACTGCCCAACCGTAAAGGAAGTCGCTATTTGAAACTTTATTTCTATTGTGGAGTTTAAATTGTCGTCCGATACTTGGTTGCCCCTAGGGGGCTAAACCCCACTGTTGGTGGAATCTATGCTGTCTCGTTTTGCACTAAGGCTGTCAAACGCTTCTATGTCATGATTTATGAGTGCATGTGCATATGCGGGAGTTTTTAGGGACTTTCGTTACTGGATTTAAAAAATAGTTTCCAATCAGAGCCCCCCAACTTCAACCAACTCAATGCTATTTTTACATCACTTCATGCAAAAAATGATTTTTATAATTGGCCCCAAGGGTTTTTTGTATCTACTGTAGGGAGCCTTTTTAAGTTTCAAACGCACTTTATTAATATGTTTGATCAGTAAAAATTAGCGTAAAAAATTCACTGACGAGAGTATTAAAAAATTTTAATGTGCGTTTTTTCGCCCAGGTCGGGAAAGAATGGTTGAGTTGTTGTTGGTCTAATCGCCAAATTTTAGATGTATTTTAAAAAGTCAACAAAGGAAATCAATCGTTAAGGCATATCCGTTTAAAATGACGTTTTTCTTTTGCATGCATACGAAAAATGACTTTTTTTTGGGCCTTTGGGTTTTTAAAACCAGTTTGAGTGCCTTTTTGGCGCTCAGGACATTCGAAATAGGAGTAAAAGTAATTTTTTTTAGAAAGTTTGATCGTTATAAATTAATAGACCAACATGGTAGGGACATAAAAGTCGAAATAGGGCCCGTTTTAGTCATTAAAAAAAAGCATGTGTAAAAAAATTTTGTTTTTCTATGCAAAACGGACACGCATTGCAATCTTGTCTCCCCCGCCCTGTTACCCTTCAAACGTACCCAAATACGAAATGTTTGGTTGAAAATTTTCCGTAAAGATCGGATACGTGGTTTTTAAAATTCTTAAAATTTAAAAAAAATATTTACGGCTGTTTTTGTGCCTTAATGCAAAATTTAACTAAAAAAAGTGCCCCGGACAAACCGAAGCTTCCACCAAACCCCGGGTTTCGAACACAGGTTCTAAAACCCAATTTATTTACTTTCCCTTTTTATTCTTCCGCACTTTAACGGCCTTTGTCGTTCCAAATCAAACCGAGGAAAACCCAAAATTTTAAATTTTTAAAGTTGCACTGAAATGTTAAAAAATTTCCCAACTTTGAAATTTTTTCCCTCGCAATGGGGAAAAAAAATTTGGGGAAATTTTGGTTTTAACCGTTTGCTATTTTCATTGGTTTTCGGATTGTAAACCCCTGGGGGCTTACCGCGCATCTCAAAATTTCAAAAAAATTAAAAAGGGGAAAATCCAAACAATGCCGAAAAAAAAAAAAAGGGTTTAAATTTGCCGTCTGGCCCCCCCGCTTTAAATCCGACGGGCATTTCCCAACGCCGTAAGTGAATTTGGAAATTCGGGATTTTTTAAACATTTTTTTTTTAAACAGAAAAATTTAACTTTT
Source organism: Sweltsa coloradensis (assembly GCA_024449915.1). Classification (NCBI taxonomy): domain Eukaryota; kingdom Metazoa; phylum Arthropoda; class Insecta; order Plecoptera; family Chloroperlidae; genus Sweltsa; species Sweltsa coloradensis. The sequence continues at coordinate 29,397 of JAMZAV010006842.1, read as the reverse complement.
TCAAAATTACGCGCTTTTCAAAATGTTCTCTTTCCCCCGGCCCAAATAAGGAACGGTCCTAAAACCCTTGACGGTGCCTTACCCTGAAAGATTTCGAACGCGCCGGGTCGTCGGTGTTCGGAGCAAAGCCTATTTTTGGGCGCGGCACCGTGAAAAAACAAAAATAATTTTTTGAGCCAAAACGGACACGCACGCTATTTTGGTCGGTCCTAACGTGTTCAAATGCTACAAAAGGTCATTTTTTGGTATCACGTATCGCAAATTCCCAATCTAGTGGGATAACCATCCGTTAATTTTAGAAAAAGTTACCTACTTTTTACGATTTTAAAGGAAAAATCAAACGGTAAAAAAGTGTCCAGAATCGATTCGAAGGCAGTACTGACCGGGGGTTCGAACCAAGGGTTCTCAAATAATTTTTTTTAAATACCTTCATCATTCCCTCACATTAAAGTGCCTCGGTTAGCGGGAAAACAAAAACCCCAAGGGGAAAGGCGATTTTTTTTTTTTTAAATTTCACGTAAAATTTTAAAATTGCCAGCTTGGGGTTTTTTTTCGCGCATCTGAGAAGAAAGTGGGGACAATTTTTTTAAAAATTGACCCAATTCTTTGGGTTTTTTAATTGGCAAAATTTGGGGGTCTACCGTAAAAACCCAAAAAATTTCCAAAAAAATTTGGGAACCGGAAAATCCAAACAATGCCCATAAAAAGAGAATGAATTTTTTTTTCAAAAAAGTGCTCCAATTTACCGGAGGTTTATTTTATTGTGTACACGTTGAAAAAAAAAAACGACTTTTGGGAAAGCTCCCCAAATAATATATCCCTTTTTTCTAAAATTTTTTGCTTAAAATTTTAATGTTTTTTTGTCGTCCCCGGCCAAAGTAGGGGGTTGGTCCGGAACCCTTCACGTAACTCGTACGGAAATCATTTCGAAAAACGTCGGTACCGTCGAGTTTGGGCGCGAAGCGTACTTTGGGGGCCCGGGAACCGCGAGTACAAAAAATCCAAAAAAACGGTTTTTTTCGTATTTTCGGGCCTTTTTTACCCGGGAAACAATTTTTTTCGGTTCGGGGGTATTTTTTTTTGGGAAAAATTTGATCCTTTCTCGCGGAGGAGCGTCCAAAAGTGCGTTTATCCCGCCCCTGGCGGCGAAAACGTCTGCGTGGGAAAAAATCGGTTTCCGCGCCAGTCCTAGAGTTACAGACTATAGTTTTATAGATTTTAAACGTACCTTTTTTTTTTTTTTTTTCTTGTGTTTTTTTTTTTTTTTTTTTGTAATTTTTTGGAACTTCGGCCCTTATTACCGAAAATTCTGGGTTTTTGTGTTTTCCCGTTAAAAAATTCCCGGAACCCTTTGAACCCCTAGCCCCCCTGTAAATTTTCCCGGGCGATAATTCAAATCGGTCCGTTTTTGGCCGTCCCGCGGACCGTGACGCTGTTTTGGGTCGCTTTTTTTTGGGGTAGGCCCTTCGGCCCCCCTGAGACCCCTACCCCCCGCCATTTTTCCGGGGGATAAGTTTTAAATCGGTCCGTTTTTTGGGCCCTCCTCTTTTGTGAGCGGTTTTTTGGGGGATTTCCTCCGTCGTTCCCGGAAAATTTCCCGGATATCCATTTGTCCGGATGAAATTTTTGGGGGGCCCCGGCACTTTCCTTTGGGGCCCCCCAAAAATTTTGTCGAAAAAATTTTCAAAAAACCGAAAACTTGGAATTTTCGGGAATTTCCCGCCCTTATTCCGAAAACCCGGGTGAAAATTCTTCCAAGACATTTTTTTTCGCATTAAACCCCTCGCCCCGCCCCCCCGAACCCCTGGGTAAAAAAAAAAAAATTTTGGAAATCGGACACATTTACACTTTTTTTGGAATTCCGGAAACGGAATTTCCCAACTCTTTTCCCGGAAAACCAAAAAATCGGCCTCGCGCCCCTCAAATTGCGCCGAAATGGACAATCGGACAAAAAATGGCCGAGTCGTTAAAAAAAAAAAGTTTTTTGGAATTTTCCAAAACGCCAACCAATTTTTTTGCACACGTTTTAAAAAATATCCCTACTAGGTATTCGGACCCAACCCCTTTATTTTTAAAAATAAGCCCCCCCGGCGAGAAAGGTCATTTTCGCCGTAGCGTACCCTTGAGCGGAAAGTCACATAGGGCAAGATGGCGAATTTCCAAAATTTGGTTTGATATGGCCCTGCTGCCCCCATGGGACGCAATCGAAAAAAAAAAATTATAAAAAATTCCTCATCGCAAAAAAAAATTTCCAAAAAGGGGGCCGTCAAGGGTAAAAAAACAGAAAATTGCCAGGAAGGGCCAAATTTTTTGGGAAATTCCAAAAAAACCTTCGTCTTTCCCCGAGATGGGCAATCCCAGGCTGTGTAAAATTTCGAAAAAATTTGGGGTCAAACTGTGGAAAAAAAAACTGGCGCCCCAAACCCAAAAGTCATTTCGCAAGTCTTTTCCAGTATTGGCCAAATCCAAAATGGCCGCCCAAATGCAAAATTTTTACAACATCAAAAAGAAATATCCAAACCCCCCAACCCATCCGGGCCCCTCCCGGGCCCTCGAACCGTTCTGCCCCCATAAAATAAAAACCCCCCCAAAAAACCCCAATTTCCTGAAATGACCCTTTTTCCCTGTCCGCCCCTGTGGGTCGAAAAAAATGGTCCGAATTGACGTCAGCATTTTTTTTTGTGAGCCAGTGAAATTTTTGGGGGAAAAAACCCCCTACACGAGCAAAAGTGCTCTGGCCTGGGGGCCCACGCGCAAAGAAGGGGGCGCTAGCGCAAAAAGCGTCGGTATAGTTTTAAAAGATATTATATAGTACCGAATTGATTGACAGTTAAAGTTTTATTATTCACACGCAGGGACGCCAGAGAATATTTTTTACGAAATGGGCTAATGCTCATGTTATGTTTTGACATTGTGATCTTCGTCTTAATACAAAACAAAAATATGATAAATATTATCAATCGTAAAACAAAAGCAAACAATAAAACATGAACGGTGCACATGTGCGAGCAACACGAAAGTGAAAACTGGGATAATATGGTTTCAGTCTTAGCAAAAATGACGAATGGACCAATACACAAATAAAATGTCTTGAACAAGATCAGTCCTTGACCATGGACTTTTAATAACTAGCGTTATTGAAATATAGCACAGCTAGCAAGTAACTCTACAGTTAGGATGTTGCCATTGAGTATAGAACGTTCTATTCTCAATGATGTTATAGCCTTTAGTCATCTATTACAAAATCACTCACTGAACTATAACCTGCGGGTTATACATACTTAAAAATGTTTCGATATTTATTTACATGTGAGAAAGAGTATAATACGTTAGGGAAGGATTACCTGTGGATCTGCTTTACTATTGTCTTATTTGTTTATTTCAATCGGGGTATCTCAACTCGCAATATAATTTTATGTTTTTTTTTTTTTTAATGAGAAAGACCTACGTAAAAGAGATGCTGTATAGAGAATTATTTTTTTATCACAAGGCAAAAAGCGTTGTACGAAATTCGATGCTGCTGATTGAACTTTCTGGTTTATTTAAATAGATAGATATAACGAGCCTTGATGACAAATGGCTGCAGAAACAGCACTGTTTTGTAGGCATGGTTCAAACGATCTAGCTATTTTTGGAAGACTGTTGCGTGATTACTGATTACAAAATATGTGATAATATTTTATGGTCTCATGCTGTGCCGTTTTAGGCAAAGGGTTTTAGCTTCTTGAATTAATTAACTAACAATATAGTTATTAGGGAATAGAAAACATTGAAGCTAATATTGCATTGGTTTTTATTGGTTGGTGATTGGTGATTGATGATTGATTGATTGATTGATTGATTAATTGCACTTTGGCTATTCGAGATGATGAGTGGTGATAGATGAGGATGACGTATTGGTTGGTAGGCCTAAATGAATTTGGCATTTAGTGTTATTTTATTTGAACAAAATTATCTATGTACCGACTACTGATACTGGAATGAAACCATTAATTAATACACTGAGACGTCCTAGCAATGAACAGCAATAGTAACTCGTTTTGACCCCCGCTCAAAATCAGTTCTTGTAGCTGAGAGTGAGCGAGCTTACTCTAAATAAGGATTAAATAACGCACGTTTAAAAATATATTTCACTGACCAGTGTTGACAATGCGTTGCCCCTATGCATGGTTAGGCTTTCTTTTACCACCAAATTGAAATAACTAACAAAATCGTCATATTTTGCGGTGATACAGTACTACAGAATCTAGGCATGCTTGAAGTAGGTGAGCCTATACCACCTCTAGGGGTGAACCCAAGGCGGCCGCCATCTTTGAAACTGACGTCACGCGCAGACGACCTTGAGATGGCGAATAAGGCGCTTACCTAGAATGTGGGAGACCCGGGTTTACACCCCGGTCAGGATGGATGTTTTAAATTCATAAATTGGATTAATTGTTGATTATATCTTGTTTAATCAATAGATACAATACAACTTTATTTTGTTGTACTTTTTCATCACCGTTGGAAAAAAATTTAAATTTCGTTCATGTTTTTAACGTAAGAGCAACCTCACAATTAAAGACAATACTTATCTCTTTTAGCGCTATGTACTTATTTATTAAAGTATTTAGTCTCCACACATGAATGTAAATCCTTTACGTTAATTCTGTCTACAAGTATAGTAAACAGTAACATTTATTCGGTTGTTAATATTAATCTGAGAAATGCGTCGAAAAAAGACATAAAATTTAATTCTAAAAAAAGTATACTCGTAAATCATACGTCATTTATTAATCAGGTCATATTTAATTAGTCGAATTTATGTGTATTGTTTTTTAAATTACCAGAGAGAAAAGGGCGACGTATATTAATTTAGATGCATTCTATTTTTATTTGTAGCTGTCGGGTACAAAAAGAAGGCCTACTCGCGTCTCAAAAATGATGCCAACTTAAAATAAAAACAAGGCGAATACTAATAATCAGAGCTACATTCCATTCGTGTCTGTTAATTATTATCCGCGATTGGATTTAATAAGTTATTGTTTTATTTTAAGAAGGTATTTGGCTGCCAGTGACAAGACAAGCTGAAGATGAAGATTGTTGCTATAACGAAGACGAGCACGTGTATTAAACATGGGGGTATTGGTGTCAAATAATAAAAATAAAAAATAAATAAACCTGTCAAGTTGGCTGTGATGAAGAAGAGTAGAATGCATTAAACCAATAGAGGTATCTTACGCGTTACTTTCGATAATTATAAGTCTATAATTTACATTAAATGTTAAATAGAATAATAGGCCCTATTCCAATTTAAAAAATTGTAATTTGTAATTCCGCCGTCGTTTATGTTACCTTGGCTTGATGGTGGCTGAGTGTTTGGTAATTGGTTTCTTTCTAATTCTTAATTCTAATTCTTCTTTCTGTAGTTATGTATGCTGACAAATTGTAATTGGTTGTAAAACGTTTTCGGGCATTGTATTATAAGACCTAAATAAATGAACAAAAAACTTAAGGTTGTACTTGGGTTTATTTATTTATTTATTTATTTATTTATTTATTTATTTATTTATTTTTTTAAGCCTTTTATTCTCAACAGAAATATATATTTCCGCCAGTGCGAATATAATCGTACAAAGAATAACACAAAAATACTGTACAGAAAAATAACAAAGCATATTGATTAAATACATATTGACAAATGACAAATCCATGTTATGTTACTTATTATAACGATGGTAAGAAAGAACGAAACAGATGAGAATAAATATATTCGTATTTAGAGTCTATACCCACTCAGTCTCATAACAGTATGGCAATGGGGGGCGCGGACCGAGTCAACCGTGATGGCGTCGTGTCGGAAGGTCGTCGGTTCGATAAGGTCGCCGGAATTCCTGACAGGAGGCTTTATCAACGAGTTCAGTCAGATAGAAGGAGAATCCATGGATTGATATCCCATCTCTTAATCACACACTTCCTCTCAAACTAGCCTCACACAAGGGGTATGTTTAAACGAAGTTAAAAACGTGTTTCAACGTAAAAATTACATATATATTCATTTTTTATTAGACCTATAAATATAAATAATGTATGTTCCTTTGGCTTTAGTAAAGGCACTTTAAAAGACTCATTTACGCATTATTTATTTAATATGGTACGTCGTAATAAACAATTGTAACTAAATATGTGTTTCGTTAAATTATTTAGAAAGGCGTCAAAAGTTTAAGAGACAATGTTCTGCCCCAACCTTCACAAGCTTATATAGATTTTTGAATAAAGAATTGAATTTTGATTGATTTAATTTCGAATTTTTACTCTACTTTTTTTTATTGCTATTTGCTAGTTTGTCACCTAAGGAAGGGAAACGTTTTCTTCCGTCAGGTTTCTGCACACGATGAAGCAAAGTATTGCAACATGCCGATATGACTAAAGGAAGAAGATTGAGCATGTTTCCTAGTATTGTACGAGTGTGTCAAGATGGCGGAGCTTCCTGTTCCATGGTCTCTCTCACGGTTTGTTTCTAATACCCTGAAGAAAGTGTCTTGAAACGTATTAAGCCTCGTAACATTGTGAGATATACTGCCTTAACCCATGAGGATAACATGAATAGCGACATAGAACCGAAATCAAGAGTCATCAAGTTTTATTAACACTAAATTACCACGAGAGGCTACTTTAAGATACCGTTAAAATACACATAGTTTAAAAAATGTTAAAGTGTAAATGAAAATTTCGTCATGATCATTATTCAAGGCAAGAATGTGATTGAATGTGACCATGCAGTTCCTCATTTCTTCACACTGAATGTAGGTTACATGCGTATGGGAGTTCCCGAAAAGGGGAGCGAATTAACTTAATGAACAAAATGTTCAAGAAAGATTCACAAACGAATTTCCTCCTGAATTCAATCACTTTAGTATTGGTGCCGGGATGATCGAAATTGGTAACATTTTTTCTGTAATGCTACATGCGCCGCCCTGAGTTGGTCACTAAAATCATTCTGTACCGTCCTTTGTTAAAGGGCAATGTCAATAAAAAAGCAAAATTTTTGTTTTAAAGTTAGAAGAGTTTATAGTAACATATAAACACACATAACAAAAACTTGTAGAAATACAGCCAAACCTTACACACTCAAAAGGAATGAGATCTAAAAAAAGGGTCAAGCTCATCTACCCTTCCACATTTGCGCATTCTTAATTCATAAACGTACAGTGTCCCATAACAGCATCCTCGAAAAGCTTGGCAAAATAGAATTTGCGATTATTAATTTAACGTAGTAGTTTATCCAAGTTCTTTTTTGTAATTAATTTAAACGTAAACATGCAAATTCTATTTTGCCAAGCTTTTCGAGGATGCTGTTATGGGACACTGTACGTTTATGAATTAAGAATGCGCAAATGTGGAAGGGTAGATGAGCTTGGCCCTTTTTTTAGATCTCATTCCTTTTGAGTGTGTAAAGGGTTTTGGGTGTATTTCTACAAGTTTTTGTTATGTGTGTGATCTTATTACTTTTTCAAGTTCCATTACAAAATTATTTGTTAAAATATAATATTTTTACTAGGAAAACGCTAAAGTCCCGCCCCCGTTGATGGATGAGCTTTTTTAAAGTTTTTAGTTTGCGTAGGATATCTTTACTTTTGCAAGTGCTTTGTTTTGCTGCCTACGCATTGTAGGTGATTGTTGTCAAGTTTCTATTGTTTCTTGTCAATTGGTATTATTTATTTACCGTAAAAACTTATATTAAAAGCTTTATTTCTATGGATTCTGGCTAACTTTTTCAACTTTTTGTTTCAAAAGGTACTACATCACCATAACCTTAATGTCCAAGTTTAATATGAACGTTGTAGCCCCACCCGTTTGGTCAAAATTGGCCCAAATGGCACGAAAATATCCCCACAAAAATCAAAAAACTTTATTAAAAGTTTTATTTCTATAGATTTGGCTAACTTTTTCAACTTTTCTTTCAGAAAGCAATACATCACCATTCCCTTTTAATGCCCATGTGAAATATGAACGTTTTAGCTCCCCCCGTTTGGTCAGAATTGGCCAAATGTCACGAAAATATGCACTAAAAATCGAAAAAAATCGTAAAAGTACGATATTCATGAGAAATATTTCTTCGATTGTACCCAAAAACGTAGCAAGTCTAAGTTTCGAAGAAGATTAGATAGATTTCGAAGGATCTCCTCAAATTTTTATCAAGATCGCATATGCCGTTTGCCCGGTAAAAGAGCGAACAAACAGACAAAAATACAAACAAAAAAAAAAAAACAAAAAAAAAAAACACCCGAGCTAAATTTTTTGGGGGGTCAGTGAAATTGAAGTCTTCGCTTCGCTCATCCAATCAAAGTTGATTTAATTTTTATGGTATTAGCAATAACAATAGGATGTAAAATATCTAGGCCCGGATTCATGTACATCTGGGTATAGGTGGTATAACCATGGTATAACGACGTTTTAAGGACTGGTTAAGTCTAGGCAACTCACATCTATTAAAACTTTCCCATGTAACAAAAAAACGCACAACTAATGTAATTTTACACCTATTTCACTGCACCCCCACGAGGGAAGCGATATATCTAGACGGGCCTTGACCCACAGCCATGTAAATCATCAGATAATCAGAAGAATATAGAAAATTTTCACCATCTTTTGTTTTACATTTTTATTAAAAGTGACAGGAGATTGCGTGAGTTTTTTAAAAGTAAAGAAAAAGCTTGTTATTGCCGTAATTTTGGAATAGCCTAGGACTATCATACCATTGTTTATCTGGGATTAGGCTTTTAGTAATCAAAACTAGTTATTTGTGCGGGAAGTGTCAAAACAAGGTTGTGCTGGCCTAGGGTTTGGGTAAGAAAGGCCTAGGCTTGTCAAACATGTAGTGTAAGTATTTATTTATCTAGTCCTATTAGCCTAATGGAACTTAGACCTACACTGTTGTATTATAAATAATTTTCTACATCTGGGGCCCAGGCCAGGACGGTTTCTGATTTGTTTTATGAGGTATAATGACACCTTTTCTCGTTCCAAAACAAAGAAGAAAATTTTAAATGTCCGCCCTTTGTTTTCGTATCGCACTTTCCCGCCTAACTCTGCTTATACCGTCAACAAAGTGTCAAGTAACTATGGTTACTTTTTGATTATAAAGCCAAGTGTTTAAGGGTTATTTTTTAAAAACCCTTTTTTTGGGGAAACCTTCCAACAAACTTTTTCAACTTTTTTTTTTAAAAAAGACTATATTTCTATAACCTTAAGTCCATGTAAATATGAACATTGTAGCCCCACCCGTCTGGTCAGAATCGCGGGCCCGACGTATTAGATGTTAGCAGTAGCAGTAGCTAACATCCTTAAAATGATTTTGAGCATGTTTGAAAACATTTTTTCACCAAGAAGGAATGGTCGTACCCCAATAAAATTTGGCATGTGTTGTCAGGTACCTAAATCCCCCGATTGTGATAGTTTTCAAGTTCACATCACGTTACATGACGGTGGGGAACACCTCGAAATCACCCAACTCTGCTTGGGGGTTTTAAAGGGGCTTGAGTGTTGTAGCGCCCCGGGGCTTAGCGCGGCCCCCTAACGGGCACCTAGATTAAAAAATTTAAAGGGATAAAAATTCTTTAATAAATAAATTCAATTCAAACAACTTTTTAACGAAAAAACGAATTGTATAAATAATTGGGGCGCGGTCTTTCGCCCCAGCCAGCGCAGCGATGCTAGAAGGCATGACAAACTCGACCCTTTTACTCCTACCCATTTGGGGGGGTTTTCAGCTATCGCAAAAGCCGCCCCGAAAGATTACAATTTTAAAAACTCGGAAATTGACCGATATGGGTCCAGAAATACCAAAAAAATCAGCCCGCCGATTCCCGTTCGGGTTTTAAAAAAAAGTGCGAAAATTCGACGAAATGTCGGCTGGCGGGCTGGGGGGGGGGGGGGTTAGGGGATTCTGCCAGAGAGGAATAAGAGCCTACAGAAAAAACGGTCATTTAGAACTATAAAATTTTAAAACCACATTAGATGTCCCTAGATCACAAACTTGCCGGAGAAAGCAATATTCCCCCCCCCAAAAACCCCCCTAAATCATCCCCCAAAAATTTAAAAAATTTATGCTTAACCCCCAAAAATTGAATTTTTTGTCAAAATTGTTATTTAAAAATTTTTTCTTATGTGTTTTTAAACCCCAAACGGTCTTTCTTATTATATAAAACCCATTTTTTCAACACCCCTCCCTAATAGTTATATTTTTTTTACCCTTTATTTCCAGCATTTCCCCGAAGGCACCCCAAGAGTTATCTCATGAAATTTGACAGATGGTACATAAAAATATGAAAAATAATCCGCCGAGAGGCAATTAAGCGATATTTTCCACCCCCAACACCCCCTAAAAATGGAAAATTTAGCTCAATCTAAAAAATTTAGTTTTATTCAAATTTGTTACTAAAATTAGTTTAAATGTTTTAACCCAACGGCCTATTTTATTTCTAAACCCATTTTTTTCAACCCCCATCCCTTATAGTTTTATTATTTTAAACCCGATTTTTAGCATTCACCCTAAGGCACCTAATGGTTTCAATGAAATTGGGATGATAGACAACTAAAATAAAATCATTCGCCGAGAGGCAAGCAAATTCCACCCCAAACACCCCTAAATCCCCCTAAAATTTAAAAAAATTTTATTACCTAAACCAAAATTTAAATTTTTTTCAAGCTATTTAAAATTTTGTTTTAATGTGCTTTTACCCAATCGGGTATTCTCATTCCATATCACATTTTTTTAACCCCCATCCCCACTAGTTTTTTATTATTTTTACCCGATTCCCCATTCACCATGAAGACACCCAATGAGTTTCAGCAGGAAAATTTGGCAGATGCTACATACTAAAATGAAAAATCATTCGCCCAGAGGCAAGCGATATTCCACCCCCATAATAATCCCCTAAAATTTGGAATAATTCATAGCTCTAAAACCCAAAATTGAATTTTTTTTTTAAATTAGTTATTAAAAATTTTGTTTTAATGTGTTTTAACCCAATCGGCATATTTTCATTATTAAAACCCCATTTTTTCAACCCCCCCTCCCAAAGTTTATATTTTTTTATCTTGATTTCCCGCATTCACCACGAAGGCACCTAAGAGTTTTAAAACATGAAATTTTTCATTATGGACATAAAAATATGAAAAATAATCCGCCGAAAGCAACGATATTCCACCCCCAACACCCCTTTTTAAAATTGGGAAAAATTCATGCCCAATCTAAAATGATGTTTTTTTTCAAAAAGGGGGTTATTAAAATTATGGTTTAATGTGTTTTAAACCCAAAACGGCCTATTCTCATTTTCCAAACCCATTTTTTCAACCCCATCCCTTATAGTTTTTTTATTATTTTTACCCTTTATTTTTGCATTTACCATGAAAGGGACCAATGATTATCAATGGAATTTGGCATGATGTTAATACTAATATGAAAAAAAATTCGTGCGATGCAAGCGATATTCCACCCCCAACTCCCCAAAAAAACCCCTAAAAATTTGAATAATTCAAAACTCTAACCCAAAATTGTATTTTTTTTTCAAATAGTAAATTATGTTTAAATGTTTTTTTAACCCAAAAGCCTATTCTCTTTCCTAAAAACACTTTTCAAACCCCCCCCCAAAGTTTTTATTATTTTTACCTTGATTTTTAGCATTCACCATAAAAGGGACCGAATGAGTTATCGCATGAAATTTGGCATGGGGGTAATAATAATCCGCCCCGGGGCAAGCGATTTTACCCCCCCTGTTTCCCCACCCCCTCTTTTCTTTGGGGAAAAAGTTATGTTTTTATTTATTACAATTTTTTTAAAATTTTAATTTCTGATAAAAAATTTTGCGTCAATGTTTATAGTCCGGCAACAAATCATTCACCAAAAAACCCAAGACGACATTAACCATATTTAAATTTTAAAAAAAACATTGAAAATTCCAATAGGCCTACAGATTGAAACAAAAAAAAGATGGTAGCTTTTGTTTTTAAAAAATCTGTTTTTTAAAGGCACTGTACCACCTTTACACGTATTTCACTATTTAAGCTTTGTACGAAAAAAACAACAAAAAAAATGTGATATCCCCCTAAATACAAAAAATTGTAAAAAAAAAAAAACGGCAGCCAAGCTCTCCTTCCCAAAATCCGGCTGTAATCTGGAGATATAGAAGTTTAGCCAAACATTTTTTTCTTTCTCCCTAGTTTGCATTTAAAAAAAATAAGATCATTTCGCTGTTGACGAGCGTCAAGCCAACATTTTTGTAATAAAAAAATTAAAAAAATTTTAAAATCAATCATAAAAAAATTACTTGGCTATTTATTTTGGTACGTGGACTTTAAAAAATCAATGCCAATAATTTTTTTATGGTTTTGATTTAAAATTTTAAATTTTTTTACCACAAAAATGGTTGGTTTGGTGCCGTAACAGGCGAAAGATCTTACTTTTTTTCAATGAAAAACTGGGGAAAAGAAAAAATGTTTGGGCTCAACTTCTATACTCACAGCATTCAAGCCGAAGATTTTGGAAGGAGAGCTTGGCTCCCTTTTTTTACAATTTTTTTTTTTTGGGGGGGATAACAATTACCTTACGGGTGTTTCCCGACTAACCAAATAAAGAAATAATGTTTGGGAAATTTTTTTAACTTTTACGTCTCAAAAAAAAAATCAATTTACAATAAATAAAATAGAAAGGTAGAAAAAGGGTGTAAACATAATTTTCCCTTTTTAAATTGAAAAATAAAGGGTGTACAAGGAAAAAAGCTAGACCTCTATTAAAAACCTGATATTGAAATCGCTAATAGACACGTTGTATGAATTAATTTATTTAAGATTTTTGTATCCACAAAAGTTTTAAATAAAAACCTCCTTGTCAATGGGTTTGGTCATGTTCAGGTTATGGTGAAATTTGACAAGTGAACTTACAAAATGATGAATAAAAGTGATGCATCATGGGAGCTCGAGTCCCTAATAATATCACGATTACATTGTCTATGTTTTCCCCACATTTAGTCTTTGTTATTTATTGGCGCCTCGGGTGTATCCAACTAAATAAAATTGTTTTAAACGACCTCTTTACAGCGATTGACGTCGGCATAATGATACAACCAGTAAAAAAAAAACGGAATCGTGGGGTTCCTGAATAAAGGCCATTAATTTGCTTTTACTGCCAGTCGTTTGTTTTGGGGCACTCTAAAAAACAAAATTTTTTTAATCAGTGTGAACTTGATCACGTATCGAAGTTTTTTATATCCCGAATCGGGGTTTCATGTCGTTTTCCTTCAAGCGTCCGGCCCCCATGACTAAAAATTTGTTCGAGATTTCTATAAGTTAGTATACAATCGTAGAGGTGTGTGAAATCGTCGTTTTATTTGAATTTGTTTTAAATATTAAAGGTGGTGTTAATGCTGTTAATTTATTTTAGCAATCCTCGCATTGCAAAAAAAGTGTTATAATCTTTGATTTTTTAACTACGTTGGCTAATTAGCAGTCGGTGGTCCACTTCCGTTCAATTAAAAGCCATCTTAAAATGACATTTTACATGTTAATAAAAGGGAAAAGCGATTTGTAGCCCAAATAGTTTTTAGATTGCCGCCGGGTTGACGTAAGCATACAGCCTTTAACACCAAATATTACTAAACCCCCTTTATGCAATAATTTCCCGTATTTTTTCTGTTTTTTTAAATACCATGCTGCCAACAAAAAACCATATAAAAAACAATCCAGTTAAAACTTTATTGCATTAAAAAAAGCAAAATTTAAAAACCCCAAAATCGCCATCTTGAAATGGGCCGTTGATCTTCAATTTGCTACGCTCGCGCCTGTGCGGAGGTATTTGGGGAAAATGCTAATCTAGGACTTAGGGGTTTAAAACAAAGGTTATAATGCAAAAGCAAAATTAAGATTATTGATTTGTTTTGAATGTGTTTTGAAATTATATAGATAAAATTGTAAAGAGTCGATACATCTCAGAGATAATTTACCTTAAACCTGGCTTTAAAGAGAAGTACGTTCAAAAATTTTGACTGCTGGAATGCTGAACTGAAAAGTACTTATAGGGGAAAGCGAAATGGAAAGCTTTAAAAGCGAATTCTAACATTGATTCCTCAAAATAATATCTAGAATTTACCTTCCAAACTACCCTCCACCCATTTCTAGATACCCATCTTAACAGAAGGATGTTTATTTTTAATGGCAACGATTACCGTTGCCATTCCTTTAAATTCAGTAGGTAAACAACTAACATTTACGTATTTTTATTCATAGCAATCTGGCTATAAATCACCAAATTAATGCTAAAAGTTAAAATTTAAAATACGCATTCTTTCCAGTGTCAAGGGCGAGGTCAGAACGGATTGGACCCACCCATAAACGTCGCTTCTTCCTACCGGCCCCCTGAACGTGCGAAGCTCATCTCTTAATACACCCTGTTAATACAGCCAAAAGAACGCCCCACCATAATAAAGAAAATTCCATTCTTTTAGGGAGAATTTTAAAATTTTTGTTTAAAAACGTTAGCGATGTTTTTCAAACCCAAAATTTTACTGGCATACGTTTTTTAAAAGTAAGTGTGTATGTAACCATGCCCACGGGGGCCCCATGGCCTCTTTATTTGGGCTAACAAAGGGTTTTGGTGGTGCAAAATGTGGGAGGAAATAATTTAGAGTTTATAACCCCAAAAAGAATTTGCCCCTTTAAACGGGAATTAAAACCTTTGGAAAACAGCCCCATCAGGTTGCCAGTACTTCTCGTGGAAATTTTATTTTTATTTTTTTTTTTATTTAACGTTTCTATTCAGTTAAAATCTGATTTTTCATTGGATGAAAAGTTCCCTTTTAACATGAATGGTATTTCTATGGGGGGTCCGTCCCCACGATAAAAAACCCGGGAAACGTCCTATTTGGGTTGCGAAGTCCCCCACGAAAATCAGTTTTTTATAACTGAGTGGGTAGCTCTAAAAAAAATTTATTTTTTTATTTTTTTTATTTTAATGGGATTGCCCTTCAACAAAGGGTGATTAAAAATGATTTATACAGCATGGAACATTATTTTATTCTTTTTTCTTAAAGAGCCTCGCTCCTATTTTGGGTACTCCTTACATGTGCTTTTGATTCAAATATTTTATGATATTGCATTTTGACTGGTTTTTAAAGTGGGAAACCCAAAAGTTTGAAAGTAAATGAAAAAAAAATATTCTCAACAGTGAAGAGAAACGATCATTTTTTACGGGGTAATCTCCTTAAAAACCGGTAGATCGCCGCCTCAAATCCGGTGCAGAGGTTTGTTCACAATTTAAAAAATGAACACGATCAGTCCTAAACTTTCGATCATTTGATGTTCGTGAGGACAAAAAAAGATCGTGATTCGTGAGTTTTTTGGAATTAGTACCGAACATTTCTTTTTCAAGGTTTTTTGGGTTGAAAGGTGTCAGGAGTTTGCTTAGATGATGAAAAAAAATAGAGTCTACCGACGAATAAAAAAGTGTAAACTTTTTATTTATTCTATTGTTAAAATAGGAAATCTTTAAAATTTCAAATTTTTAAATGTTTCTGAAAAAAATAGGATTTTGTAATAATAGAAGAATTTTTAAAATAATAATTGAAGGGGACATAAACGCTAACATGTAAAAATTAAAAAAATAAAACCGGTGGTCTTTCAAACCCCCGGTTATAACTTCTAATATTTAGCGCTGGTTGGCCAAAATTCCCAATCGATGGCGTCAAAGTCAACATGGTTGGTTCGCAGCTGCTTGAATAAAGGTTCCACATAATATCAGCACTGTGAAGATTCTAAGCTTAGTAAAAAAATCAATTAACGTTGAAATTATTTAATTTCAAAATTCAATTTTGGGTTTGTAATATTAATATTTAATTTCTTTCTTTAACCCAACACTTAAATGTGTTTATGGAAAAACGTGCGATAGTCTATCATCACACAACAACTAAAACAACAACAACCAAAAAAAACATCAACAGCAACATCTAGGAGTAGTCCTAACGGAACCTCTAGGCTAGACATGCGTCGTCTACCGCGTTACTCCACCTAACACACATTCCACGAGCAGCGTTGTCTATCCGCATTACTCAACTAACTAATGAAGAGGATTCCTAATGACGCAATCATTGACTTGGACAATTGGGAACCTGGTTTAAATATGCGTTAGTCTAAAAACTGTGCGTGATGGGTGATGGTGCAAGTTTCACCAAACCTATGCTAGGTGCAGCGCGCATCACTTGTCATTTGCAGCTAGGCGGTCAATACAAAACTCATTTCATTTCTCATCATTAAACGTAATTATTGGTATTATGTAAAATATTGGAGCTAATGTTGTAGATAACCTCGTAGCTTCATTTTAGGTGTATAACAATTTAGACAATCAATATTAACACTACTCTTGAAGTTGGATTTAAAATTCGATGTGTTTTCAATTTTCATATATATTATACACGTTACTATTTTTATTTATTATTAAACTATTATTAATTTATTTGAAATTGTATTAAAGAATGCAATTTGTATGTTGTATCCTCAACATAAAATGCTTCTCATAAAAACGATTAGGGGTATACAAAATAAAACGTTACACATATTTTCATTATAACAAAAGTGTTGTCATTATTTGACTTTGTAAATTTCATCTGGAAGAACCTTTTATTTACTTGAAACGTAAAAGTGCGGTACCTTCTCTTAACACAGCCTGCTAAAATTTCATATTTTTTGGGGGTGAATACTAAAATTAAATACGATAAATGGTCCAGAACGTGTGTTAAATTCGCTGTATTTAGCAAACAGGCTATTTTAAATTGAATGTAACATTGTACAAAACTTACGCCTGAACACACAAATTAAACCCCCCTAATTAGCACTTTTTTCCAGAACAATAACCAAACACAAAACCATTTATCTGTCAGTTCCCGTACCATGTTTCCATTATGAATCAAGCCAGCGACGCGCAATGCCTTGCGTAGCTCGCTTTAAAACAACAAACAAAACCTCGTTTTATGCGGCTATTTAATATGTTACGATTATCCGCTACACTGGTTCCTAAATCCACAAGGGATGCGAGAATCAGCCGGCATACCGCAATGTTGCGGGGTGTACACAATACGTAGCGAACACATGTGAGTCATTTCGTGCGTGTTTTTCAGGTAAAAAAATATAAATACACAAAACAAAGTTATCTCGTTGTGTGAACAGAACACGCAGAACTCATACCAAGGATTAATTAAAGCTATGAGTTGATAGAATATAATTGGACATAACGCTCTTGATTAATATATTATTTAATTAATTAACGAGCACGGACAAAGTTTGAAGCTACTTTTTACAGATTGTCAAAGAAAAACACAATCAAAACAGTATCGTGCATTGAAATCTTAGTTAGAAGTGTCAAGTACAGAAAATTGACAACTTGAAAAAAATAGCTATACTTAAATATCACGGGTCACTACAAACATCGTGTAGCTTTTTGTTGAGGGGCCATGCCCATGTCAACAATATAAAAGTGTTGCTTATAGTGATGCTTTATTCCCTGATTTTAAATAATTATATAATAGCAGTGTAATGTCCAGTTAATTTTCATTTTATCAAAAGGATCACAACACTAGACGGGCTTTGTTCTGCTATCATATAACGGTTTTGGGAACAAAAGCAACACAAGGAAACGAAGTTAAATCGTTGTCATATTATGCATTAATAGTCATTTTCACATTCTAAGATAATGGATACCTATATATCATTAACTTTATTCACCACAATAGACTAGTTCATTTAATTATTTAATATATATTCTCGAGTGTGGTTGCATCAATTTCCGCCCATCTAATCTCTCAACCATGCAGCTTTACTTTCTCAACACATTTTCACACTTTAATATCTTCTGGTATTTTTCTGAATTAATTATTTGGTAATGAACAGTCAGATACACCATTGACAGTGTACGACTACCTAATTAGGGATAATTGTTACCTAATTAATTAATTAATTTGTAGCCACAGATAAATTTTTAGGCAAGACTTAAAATAAAAAGTAATATTACTGGAGTATTTCTCAAACAAACCAACAATTAAAAAACAAAATCAGATAAGACAAGACAAAAACATATCTCAAATAGTTGAACCTAAAAAAATTACTTATTTGTAACATACACATCTATGACAATTTTTTATGGATACAATAAAATAAAAAATGTATGCGCGTGATCCGTCTCATGTTTAATAGCGAACATGACCTCCGATGGACTTGCGCTTTTTGTTTGCATTGCTCTTCAATAAGATAAATACGTTTTTTTTTCAGAGACCCGGCACCTCCACCAACAGACTAACGATGGAAGAATTGTCTCGTTGTACAGTCGATTAAGAAGTGTCGCTCCACATTCTGGGTTCTCCCATCAGTAACAATAGTCATATTTTGTACCAATTCTGAGGATACCTAAAAATTAAATTTGATTTAATTTTATGGAATAAATTCAGCTTACTTGCTAGGATCAGTCCAATAAAGAAGTCCTTGGATATTGCTTTCAAAACCCTCTATTTTTAATAGTTATTGCTTGTTTTTATTTCATTTTAACATTGATTTTGATTTTGATTTAATTAATATTGATTTAGTTTAATCAGATTTGTATCATTTAATTTTACAATTTAAATGTACAATTCAAAACATATGTTTTCATTAATAATTTTTTGCTGTATTTTGTTGTAATATTACTATTTAGAAGGTTGTTCAATGACTGTTTATTATTTTGTGTGCTTTGTGATTTGATTTGTTTTTATCAATTGCACCTCTTTTAGAAATCAGTTCGTACTTTGTATAACAAAATAGGATAGACGTGTATAATAAATTAATAAATAAACCTATATATATGTTCACCCAAAGAAGGACAAGTTAGCCCAGGACAGACTGCCAATATAAAAAATCTTATTCAATTTTGAGTGTCTAAAATGATCATTTAAAGTGCCGATTATTCTTGCTTTACGACTGGATTGACTGAAGATAATCATGTGTTTGAATCACCTTGAGCAATACGATTAATCACCTGTGACACACAATAACCGAAGACATGCGAAGTAAATTCCCGATACCGTTCAAGAAGAATATCAATTACTATTACAATGAAGTTTTTGTTACGACTTGGATGCCGCACCTCCACAGAATGTATTGAGCCATTAGGAATGTTGCTTTAACTGTACAATAGAAGTAATTATTCACTTAGACAAACAATTAATATTCGCGTAGGTAAGATCGATGATTTGCCATGATCGGCTAATGTATCATGCAGGATGGTTCAAGGCGGGGTAACATTTTATTTGGCTGGTGACAGTTCTTATGAAATACAATAACTGATTTTTTTAAATACATAATTGTTGTTTTCATTAAAATAAATAGAATGAATGAATAATTAACATCACATGTAAGACTGGATGAAGTTTGTTACCACATTAGCTCGGGAATGCAGCCTCTGAAAATGTGCTTTTGTACTTTTCGAAGTACGTCTACATTTTACATTTTTCCTCAGAGCAGGATTAATTGTTTTTTGCATACTCAGA
The DNA here is from genome assembly GCA_024449915.1 of Sweltsa coloradensis. Classification (NCBI taxonomy): domain Eukaryota; kingdom Metazoa; phylum Arthropoda; class Insecta; order Plecoptera; family Chloroperlidae; genus Sweltsa; species Sweltsa coloradensis. The sequence continues at coordinate 9,853 of JAMZAV010006842.1, read as the reverse complement.
AACTTTTTATATTATTAATTTTTGTCTAGTTTGGCCACAAAATATGTAAGCACTGTCCAGAAATGTCCACTTTAAATGGACTTTGAGGACTTGCAGGACAAAGACTGTTACAAATGAAAGATTGGTTTCGTACGATATATCAGGATTTTGTAATCTATCAAAGGGTGAACACACCTTAGACGCTAAACATTCACAACCAGGACTCCACATGGGAAGTTTAAAAAAATCACACTTTTTTAATGCTTACTAGGTAACGGGGCTATAAGTATGAATAACTGAATACATTCACTTTTTGGCAAATCTCTTCTTCTTGAATCGTAATTAATCTTCGAACAAAATTTACGATTTGGTCAGCTAGGGTTCATAATTTAAATTCGGTTCTCATTTCAGAGTTGTTTTCCACCTTTAGTAAGTTGCTTAAGATAATTTATGTACGTATTGTTGCAACATTTACATTTTATGTTAAGTTCCTAGTCTCCTGCTGTGTGCCCCTCTTCCTATGAGGCTATATGTTATTTTAGGTATTTTTATGGTTGAGATGAATGTCCCAAGGGTTTTAAGAGGACTCAATCATAGTACCGAAAGCCTAACGATTTTACGACAATTGGATGGATTCCTGTACGAATATGAACTTTAACCTAACGAGCTAGGTTTTCGTACGACAGGTCTGCCAGGTCAAACGATATAATAGGTGTTAAAGAGCAAATAAAATTTTATTAAAAGATGCAGTGGTTAGTATTTTGTGAGGGTAATGAAAAGATAACCCCTAAATCACACATGTAAAAGAAAATAAACAAAATGCTTGCTGGACATGCTAATGGCAGGGTGGTCCTACACATAAACAATTTTAAGAGCATTTATAAAATCAAAAATCATTTTTCACAACGAGCTAATGAGCTAATTCAACAAGACTAAAGCTTTCACAGAAGGTGCTATTCTGTTTCAATGTTATGGATCTAGTGATGTGAAATTTGAACGCTAAACGACGGATTCGAGTAAGTATAGGTATTAATTGTTCAGAGTTGAGAAGCAAAGTTGTCAAACCACAAGCAGAAGCTCACGCGATAGCGCGCGAGACTCAAATGCGGAAGGTCACCTGTTCAATACCCACCATCGGTATTCTAATTGAAGCGCTCCAATGTTAGACTCAATCAAGAGGCAAATACAAACGTTTCAATTGCCCTCACCCAAGTTAATCAAATGAAGAGGGATAAAGTTAGAACGATGGCTGAGCTCGAGAAAAACCAGGTTTTACGCAGAACGCAGAGGTAAAGTCTGGATCACTTGGAAGCTCTACCGTTTGTCCTATCGCGTTGTGGTTTGTGTCAAAATGGCATGTAAGAATGTGTTGTATGCGGATCAAAGCACATTTTTTAAATATTGCTTCACTTTTCTTATTAACTGACCGTAAATATGCCAGCAAACCTTTAATTTGTAGTAATTTCCCAATTTTGTGTTAGAGAATTATTTGAAATACCAAAACGTGCTCTGATAGCGACATGCGCTCATTCTTTCTGAACAACTTCCGAAAAATGCACATTTTTGAACGAAAAAAAAAGCAAGAGAAAAAGAGGTCAAAAAGCGGTCCAGACTGTAGCCTATGTGAAATAAGCTGGATTTGACGATCTAGTGTATTATTAAATGGGCATTAAACATTGTAAAAAAGTTGGCCCGAGCTCGGCAAACAGTCTTCAAGTTGTCAGTGGACAGGTTCCTAACGAGCATTCGAAATATAGTCAACTACATCGAATATATTTACCACGTCGTAAAATGCAGGTAATAAGACGCAAGGTGACTACGTGATTCCCACGTTACGTACGGAAAAAGTACATTAAACAGCTAGTAAAGAGCATTGACTGTACCTACTTAAATTGTGATTTGACTAACGGTATTTCTTGGTTGAATAGCGGATTTAGCAATGACATATATTCAGAGGATGTGACAGATTTGGCAATTATATTAATATATTCTGAAGATTCTGCAAAATTCAATGAATACACTTTTGATTGCCTACACTTTTGACCTTTGAGACGTATAATAATATAATGATTGAATTTAAAACCGTGGAACATATTTCCTTTCCTCTTTTTTCCTTTACTTTGGCTTTGATTAAAAAAAAAAAATTAAAAAAATATATGTAAAAATCGAATATAACAGCCTACAAATTTTTATATCTCCCACGAAATTAAATTAATACTAGGAAAACGCTTAAGTCCCGCCGCGTTGTTGGATGAGCGTAATTGGTGCACTAAGTTGCCATGTGTTACGCGGATTTTACTGTTGTTCTGTGAAAAAATCATTAATAGTCGAGATTTTTTTTTAAATAAATGAAATTAAAAAAAAATTAACTTAATTTTTTTAATTAATCGTAATTTTTAAAAAGAAAAAATCGCAAAATGAATTTTCATAGAAATAGTTATTCGATTACGCTCAAATTTCACACGAATATCTTAATTCATAAAAAAAAGGTTTCTGTGAAAAAATCATTCCAATCGGATAAACGTGGATTTATAAGTCGAAAAAAATGTTTTAAAATTCAAAAAAAAATCGAAAAAATTGCGTTTTTTAGAAAAATTTTTCCCCGATGCGTCAAAAACGTGGCAGTTCTAATTTCGGGAGTTTTCGAGGCCTCCAAAAAATTTCATCACAATCGGATTTGGGTTTTTTGGGCCGGAACGTTTTAACAGAACCAAAAATACAAAAAAAAAGAAAAAAAAAAAAAAAAAAACCCGGGTTTTTTTTTCCAGTGAAATTGAAGGGAATTTTCGCTTCCTCGCTCGCTCACCAATTAAGCCCTATTTTTAACTAAGTCGGGTCAAATGTCCACGAAATATAAAATAAAATTTTTAATCAATAAACTAATTTGGTTTTGAAAATTATGTTAATAAAAAAAGCTTTAGCATTTTTTTTTTTTTTTTTTTTTTATTTTTTTTTTTTTTTATTTATATATATTTTGTATTTTGTTTCTGTCTTTGTTATTATTTTGTTGTTTTGTAACTACCAATGTTTTAAATTGCATTTGTCCCATATATGTGATTTGCACATGGGGACTGAAATAAATAAATTAGGGTAGGGGTTTAAAAAAATAATAATAAAACTTGACCCAGGGTTGTCATGATACATCGAAAACTTCCACACGCGTCGAGGTCGGGCACTGACCTTGAAGTAGCTTGCCTCCGGTGGCCCAGGCTCCGATAAACCTCTGACCCCCCCAGGTACTTCTCGCCGACAAATGCTCACCCAAAAACGTAAAGCCGGACTATCAATCGGGGCTGGCCCCACTCACGCATGGACAAATTTTTGTACTTAATCATGACATTTGGGGACAAGTGTGGGAAAGATAACGCAGCTTTTAAGAATGACAGTTAGGGGATAAACATTGTTTTAAAATGGGTGAAAACTTTTTTTGGTAGTCTCACTTTCAGCTTGGGTTTTTTTGTAAAATAAAAAATTAAAATTTAACATAAAAACATGAAAAAAATTTAAATTTCGTTTAAGTAAAGAATGAAATTTTAATTTTTTAAATAAAACAAAAAATAAAATTTAAAATTAACATCTAAAGGGTTAAAGGGTTTTGGGGCAAATTTTCCCCGATCCAAAATAATAAAAATGCACAAAATGAGCTAATTAGTTTTTGTATATTTTTGGATAGCGTAGCGAGCGTCGAGCGAAGCGAAGTTCCTTTCCTACACTGGAGAAAAAAAATCCGGAATGTTTTTTTTTCTTTTTTTTTCTTTCTTTTTTTCTTTTTTGTATTTTTGTCGTCTGTTAAACACGATTCCCCCTAAACCAATACTCCCGAGGGGATGAAATTTTTTTGGAGGCCCTTGGAAATCTCTGAACTAAGAACTGCCCCGTTTTTGAGCAACGAAAAATTATTTTTCATGAAAATCCAAATTTTTCGATTTTTTTCGATTTTTAAAAATTCTTCGACTTATCACTCCTACATGCTTTTTCCATTGTAAAGTTTTTCCAAACCTTAATTTTATGAATTAATATATTTGTGTGAAATTTGAGCGTAATCAAAAATTTTTTCCGGAAAAAACGCAATTTTACGATTTTTTTAATTCTTTGCTTATAACACCCCACATGCTTTTCCGATTATAATGATTTTTCACAGAACCTTTAATTTTAAGAATTAAATTTCGTGTTTTAAATTGTGCGTAATCGAAAAAAAAAAATTTTAATATTCGATTTTTTTCCTTTTTTTAAAATTATGATTAATTAAAAAAAAAAAATTTAATTTTTAATTTCATTTCATTTGATTTAATTTAAAAAAAAAAATTTTAACAAGTTTTGATTTTTTTAAGAAAAACGAAAATCGCAAAAAAAACAGGCAGTCAATTTACCAATTACGCTCATCCAAAAACGCGGCGGGACTTAAGCGTTTTCCTAGTTTAATTATACGAAGATGACAAAATTTAATTTGACGCTTATTTCATAACTGGCCATTATGCCTTTCAAGATGTAAAACACATTACATAAGGATAATTAATACTGTTGACAAGGTTGAATTAAACAAAATTAGTTTATTAAGAAATTTAAAAACAAGGGCAAGGGAAGAAGAGAGGGTTAGGAAGTACTAGAGTGGTAGAAAATACTCAATCTCAGTGTTCGCAAATACGGGACACCCGAGGACTGAGTCTAGATTGCCGGGGGAAAGTTACATAGCACGAAGTATGCCCCCCTTGTTTGGGAAAATTTTGGTTCGTTTTTAATTAAATTTAAATTAATTAAATAAACTCATAAAGTCTAAAAAAACAATATATAGAAAAATTTCAATACATAATAAATACTCTTTGATGCTGGTTTTGTTGGCCAAGTTTCGAATGGTCAGAGAAATTTAAAAATTTTTTAACCCCCCTCGCAGCAGAGTGTTTTTCAGAAATTTAACGCAGTTTAGAAAATCGATCCGTTAGCATCGAGTCAGTGGTGTTTGATATATTTTACTAATGATTTTTTGTCTATTATGTATGATGTCCACACTCATCCATGCCCCGAATCCCTGACCTTATTCCCGCACAAACCCTGTATTCCAAATGTTGTGCATGTTTCATCCAGAGTATTCCCGCCGGCATCGACGGAAAAAGTTATTGGTAAAAAACTAGAGTCGGTGACGTTGAAAAATTAAAACCTTTTCAAAAGAAATATTTATAAAATTTTTTTCTGGGGTTAATTGGGGGCTTTTATGCTTTTATCTCTTGAATATAATTAATGGATGAAGGATATTTTTTTTTTTCTCAAACCCCTTTCATTTGCATTTTGTTGAGGAAAACCCTGAAAAAACTTCATTAGAATTTTGGTCTCGACGGTATTTGAACCCGGAACCTCCTGAATCAGAGACGCGCGCTTTACGCTCGACCAACACTGTCGGTTGGATATAGAAGTCTTTAAAAAGAACCCCGTCAAACCCTGGGCGATACCGACGCCCTGGACGAGCGGACAATGACTAACCCGAACCGGGATTTGAATGGGTAACACGAACTAACTAGTTGGGACGATCTACCAAAGGGAAAAACCAACAAAGCTAATTGGAAAAACCAAGGATTTATTATATTTTTGTTTCTAGAAGGGGTCCAGCACTGTTTACACATTCCCAACCCCAAAAAGAGGATTTAAGTCCATATCAGAAGTTCCAAAAGTTATACCTGAAGGTACCACGAAGAATCGTATAACGTTGAAAAATTAACCTAATCAATAAGATATTTTTCTACCATTTTTGCAGAAATTGTATAAGATGCATTTATCATTTCGAGCTATCTATGTTACGTGCTGTGAACAATCTTGGTACAGTAGCATTCAATGTGCTGATAATTACCCTTCACTTTTATGGAGCAAAATTTAATTAATTAGCAAATCTGGGTGTCATGAGTTTCACCCATTACAAAACATTTCATTTTTGGCACAAGACAACACACATTAAACAAAATTTTCTCAACTTTTGATTACCCTCAAAAAACCATAACGTTTAATATATTATCATACTTTGTTAATTTATTTTGCTACAAAACCAGTTAAAATAATTTGTGTAACGTAATTGTCTTCAAAGCTGTAAAAACGTTTTTATGAAATTAACATGACTTTTCTAATTATTTCACATTTGATCTTATCCCTATAATTTAATTTTTAATATGGGCACGAAAGCCATGTTATAAGTAAGATTAACTTCTATTTTACATAATATTTACTTTACACTCGAATAATTGTCATGTTTTAAATAGTGTTACACCCCTTACAACCCAGCTACCAGTTCGTAATTGTACACGAGTTTGTTCTAATAGAAAAAATAACAAGGAAATGAGAGAAAAGACTACATTTATTTTTAAAAGGCGACGATAATCCCATAAAGTACTCCAAATATCCGCCTCGCTACACGATACAAAAAACGTCGCGTTTTGAAGCCGGCAGAACATCTCAAATTAAATAAACTCGCTGATATTAGTCATACTATCAAATTTCTAGTGTGCGCTCTTTTAACAACACCGTAAAAAGAATGAATAGAACCTAACAAATATCTCATGTTTAACTCGATATATTACAATACAAAAACTTAATAAACTTAAATAGTAGTTGAAATTCTCTGAATACTTCCAATGAATCGATTCAAGCAGGGGTTTGTCAAACGTAAACACCCCGACGAACTTAATTCCCGTATTGAAGATTATGGCACATTCGAATGCTACTCAAGGTATTTCTCTTGAAAAGGAGGCTTTGATTAAAAGTGAATCGACAATTTATCAAATATTAGAGATATAATACGTTTCACGTGTCACTTCCCTGATGTTGGGGCAAATATATTTAAGTTTACTGAATTCCGTGGACAACGGGGAATCCTTGCAGCCGTTGGATTATAATGACCTTGGCAATGTACTCAAGGGTACTGAATCCCCTAGCGGACATACGGGGGATCCCTAAACCTTCGGCAGCCCGTGGAGATTTAAATGACCTTGGCAATGTAGCAGTCTCTACACAACATTAAGTGAATTATCAAGGTGGTTCAGTGACATGTTGACGACAAAATTAATTATACATTGCGAAAAAGGGGGAAGTTTGAACCGTAGTATTCACGTTTTAAGTATTGCTAAAGAAGTCAATGTTCCAAATACGGGAAATCTTACATGTGAAAGTTACAATTTTTCGTATTCCTACACCGTCAATGTTGGCTTGAGCGGTAAGCGCACGATTCTTATTTACAAGTTCCCCCGTTTCAAATCCCGTCGAGACCTGTTACAATCATAACTTGAGTTTTTTTTTCGGACATTTTTTCCTAATTGTCCAAACTCGAATATACCTACTTAAACACCACTGTAAGAAGGACATGAATTGCACCCTGGGCAGGTTTCCCAAGTAAAAATATAATATATTTCCCCCCATTCGATTTTCTGCTCTTGTGGTCTTGTAAAATGTATTGTATAATATGTGTTCACTTACGCTTTTCACTCTGTGGCCATGCTAAGGGAGGCTAAAAATCCGCGACCTGGCAATCAATCTGATTATTTTTTACTCAACAAATGTTGATTGAAAATCTTTAAAAAGTTGAAGTGTCATCATTATAAAATATCGTTTCTCATGGGGGAATATTCGATCAAGTAGACTTGTAACCTTTTTCTTCGGGATAATGCGATTTTATTCAAAACTTAAACCACCACCTTCTTATAATTTCCGCAAAATGTACTAGAAACAATCTCAGGGTGCATCCCAAAGTTCCTTTTTTAACTTAGTCGACTAGACTAGTTGAACTAATTCAAGAATAATCAACAATGAAAGTGACGTTACAAGCAGGCGGCCAGTGCAGGTGTTGTGAGTTAAGAAGTGAAAGGGAAGTCTGCGCAACTATAGCATTCATTCTCATACGTACAAGATGAGGTCAAATCAAATCAAATAAAAACGAAGCAATTAGCATTGTTTCCAAAAAAGTTTAAGGGCGCGTCCCAAACCCATAGGTCATAATGCGCCTCTCTACCCTAGGGGATATGGGGAGGAAAGTCCCATGTGGTCAGACCAACCACGAGTAAGGTAGAAAAAAGGGGGGGGGGGGGTTTCTCACGTCCCTGGTCATCATCGTCTTTGTCATCGTTCGTGTTGTCATTGTCATTGACGTCGGGGAGGTCGTCAATGGGATTGAGGTCGTCCGACGACGACTGCCAGAGCTCGCCCCTAGTTTTCGGGAGTAATATATACTTGCAAGATGAACTTTATCTATTTCCTCGCCTTTTACGACTAGTAGAGCCATGCCCCGAATTGATTTTTAATCGTAAAGAGTTATAGCTAAGCTAATAAGCTATCAATCTATGTTGAGCTCTGCAGTGTTAAATATAAAAAATCCGTGACGAGTCTAAAAATAACGTTTTGTAGAGCTGAGCAGTAATAGTTAATTCACCGCAAATGGCCGCCGAGTGGCTACCACCATTACTGCAACATCCCGTCCTAGAACGCCAACGACCGTAGCGCTGAAACCCCCAAGCGGACGATATTACACCACAACAACACGCTATTTCAATGACGTCATAATGTAAGCGGGCAGGACGATTCTGTACAGAGACTAAACACTATTATGCTTAGTGGTTAGCTAGTTAAGTTTCATTGTGGTTTACCTGTCCCATGGTAGCGTAACGCTATTGTCCAGTACAGCCAACGTAATGGCTTTACACAAAAAAACCCACGAAAATATTCAGAAGCCTATAGCGTTTGTGCTGAGTTACCATCTTCATGTCAGCATATTTTCTTACTTTATTCACTTTCTCGAAAAAATCATGGTCAAAATATTATAGGTTTCGACAAACTAAATTATTAGATGGCATGATTGCGATGGTTTGAAAATACATAAAAACAAAAGGGGAAATTTAAAGATATACCAAAATAAGAAGAAATGTTTTTAGGCATTTACAAAGAAAACTGTGTCATGTCAAAGGTCAAAATTAATCAATAGGCCTAGTCAAAAAAATCTATTTGGGTCTATCAACTTCAACGTAAACCGATATATCCTAAGTGAGTTTCCCAAAATGGTACCTAGCCATTGACAAACTTTGTGACATAGAATGTCTGTCTGATAATCCTCGGTATTATATTGAGTCCGCATTCCTGACAGGAACCCCGGAATATGTGGAGGAATCCATGCTTGCATCACTAATTCCCTCAGGAAACCTGCCCACGGCAACGTGGCACTTTCTAGGTGGAGAGGATATATACAAATTATCACCCATCATTTCTAAAATTACAATTGTTTTGTGGGAAAGGGTTTTATGAAACATAACCATTAATTCCCCAATAAAAAGCTTTAAATTTATACTCCTTGCCCAATGGCGTTTTAGAACAAAACCATTATGTAAACCATTCAGAGAAACCATTGATAAAATAAAAAACCGTTGACAGATAGAGACAAATTGGAATTAAATGGTAATTTCAATCAACAACAACTAAAGCTGTTTTAATAATCATTGAATTTGGGAATGGTAATTAATTTTAAAAAAAGCACTGGCTTCAAATTGTACTTTTTTATAAGGAGAGGCTTTCGCGGCCCGCAAAACTCACGACGACGTGGCGCAATGTCTCGAAAGCCTTTGTTGTAATTGTTTTGCTAATGTTTGTTTTATAATTATATTTTTGGCAGTCACCAAAGCTTTAGGAAACAAAAAATTTTTCAAAATTAATATTATTGTACGTGGCTCAAACCTATATTTCGCACTTTTGACTCAGTGAACATCGATAAACATTTTGTAGTAATAATAAGCCATGACTGACATCGAAAATAATAAATTTTTAAGCTAGCTAGCCTGTTCGATGTCAGTCATGGCTTATCATTACTGCAAAATGTTTTAATTCAAATAGAAACTTGCTTAACGAACGAGCTACC
>JAMZAV010006841.1:0-31754 GCA_024449915.1 Sweltsa coloradensis | reverse complement strand
GGGGTCATTTTCCATGCGTAGTCTACTAGCCTAGTGGACTCATACCGAAGTGAGTCACTAGCAGGGCGACCAAAGCTCCGATTTGGCTAGCAGGCTAGCAGACAGCAGACAGCAGGCGAAAGTGTACACTACGAAGCCCACTAGCCTGGCTAGCAAAATGGCGGCCAGTAATTTCGCAGCCACAAACTTACAACTAAAAGCTACTTATGGGGTTAAAAGTGTAATGAATTGCTGATAATATTATAATAAATTTGATTATAACAGCAAATACATATACGAACATCCGGTCACGCATTCTTTCTATGGTTTCGTGTGAAAAGTGAGGTTAGGGTTGTTGTTGCTGTTGTTGTTGAATCTACACCACCTGGATGGGCTTTTCTATCCATTTAGGAAGCCGTGGGTAGCCATAGTAGGTAGGCTTCAAAAGTGTTTGCCCAAAGGTGTAAGTAGGTAGCAGATAGCAGGCTAGTGGCTAGTCGTTAGTGGCTAGCAGGTCAAAATCACATTGGAACGCACCCTGTGTCTCTCATTCAGGTCTTTGGGGGGGGGTTGCATGTGTAGGGTGGGGCGGGTGCACTACATAGAAAACCCCATTGCATATAACGCCCATACCATATAAACTGTTATGTGTAGCGATCCCTCTGTTTAGAGACGTGTCATTGGGTATAAAAATCTATCTATTTTTGCAAGAAGACTCATTGCACATAAACCCCCATTGCACATAATCTCCATTAAACATAATTTCCACATAATTTTTTGAAAAACTTTAGGTGAAATATACCATCTAGATAGGTCGTTCGACATAAAAATTATATTTATAGCCCAACTAGATGGCTCATAGCATATAACATTTTCTAACCAATAGAACCGTCTCGATAGGTCAAAACGTCGACTATTTAGGTGAAATGACTCGGGGCGGGTGCACTACATAGAAACCCCATTGCATATAACGTCCATTGCACCGAAAATGTTATGTATGTTATAGGATCATAAGATATAACCTTTTATGTGAGACGTCACGGCTGCAGGAGTCATACCATAGAAAAGTGTTGAAGATAGCCTGAAAACTGCGTTATATCATATAGGACCTGCAGTGGACCGTTGGATATAATGTTTTCGGTGTTAATGATACCTCTGGATGTTTCATTCAGTATAAAACTTTAAACACTTAGATTGTTTTCGGTCGGGCGATGCAACCGGTTGGGTCATTGCATATAACTTTATGTGTAATGACCTATCTTGTAAGGTTCTAGAGTGAAGGAACCAATACATTTGGAAGAAGTTATACCTAATGATCCCTGCAGTGAGACCATTACATATAATATTTTAGGTGTAATGACACCACTTGTTGGGTCGTTACGTATACAACGTCAAACACTTAGAATGTTTCGGCCTGCTAAAGCGAAAGGTTGGGTCATTGCATATAACTTTATGTGTAATGACCTATCCTGTAAGGTTCTGGAGTGAAGAAACCAATGCATTTGGAAGAAGTTATACCTAATGATCCTTGCAGTGGGACTATTAGATATAATATTTTAGGTGTAATGACACCACTTGTTGGGTCGTTATGTATAAAATGTTAAACACTTAGAATGTTTTCGGTCTGCTGGTGTAGCAGGTTGGGTCATTGCATATAACTTTATGTGTAATGACCTATCTTGTAAGGTTCTGGATTGAAGAAACCAATGCATTTGGAAGAAGTTATACCTAATGATCCCTGCAGTGGGACTATTAGATATTATATTTAGGTGTAATGACACCACTTGTTGGGTCGTTATGTATAAATGTTAACACTTAGAATGTTTTCGGTCTGCTGGTGTGGCAGGTTGGGTCATTGCATATAACTTTATGTGTAACGACCTATCTTGTAAGGTTCTGGAGTGAAGAAAACCAATGCGATTTGGAAGAAGTTATACCTAATGATCCCTGCAGTGGGACCATTAGATATAATATTTTAGGTGTAATGACACCACTTGTTGGGTCGTTACGTATACAACGTCAAACACTTAGAATGTTTTCGGCCTGCTAAAGCGGAAAGGTTGGTCATTGCATATAACTTTATGTGTAATGACCTTTCTTGTAGGGTTCTGGAGTGAAGAAACCAATGCATTTGGAAGAAGTTATACCTAATGATCCCTGCAGTGGGACTATTAGATATAATATTTTAGGTGTAATGACACCACTTGTTGGGTCGTTATGTATAAAATGTTAAACACTTAGAATGTTTTCGGTCTGCTGGTGTGGCAGGTTGGGTCATTGCATATAACTTTATGTGTAACGACCTATCTTGTAAGGTTCTGGAGTGAAGAAACCATGGATTGGAAGAAGTTATACCTAATGATCCCTGCAGTGGGACTATTAGATATAATATTTTTAGGTGTAATGACACCACTTGTTGGGTCGTTACGTATACAACGTCAAACACTTAGAATGTTTTCGGCCTGCTGGTGCGACAGGTTGGGTCATTGCATATAACTTTATGTGTAATGACCTATCCTGTAAGGTTCTGGAGTGAAGAAACCAATGCGATTGGAAGAAGTTATACCTAATGATCCCTGCAGTGGGACCATTAGATATAATATTTTAGGTGTAATGACACCACTTGTTGGGCCGTTATGTATACAATGTTAAACAAGAGTAGTTTTTGGTGCGATGATGCGACAGGTTGGGTCATTGCATATAACCTTATGTGTAATGACCTATCTGGTAGAGCTCTTTAATTAAGAAACCAATGCAATTAGAGGAAGTTATACCTAATGATCCCTGCAGTGGGACCATTAGTTATAATATTTTAGGTCTAATGGTGCCACTTGTTTTTTTCTGCCTAGTGGATATCACTGTTGTTAAAGTTTTTCTGTCTTATGACCCATACATGCTTCTTTTAAAATTTAGATTTTGGCCATGAATCATACTATACAACATAACGCCTTCTTGTAGGTCCAAAATGTGTTGTTAGATAGCGCTGAATTGAAGTGGCAGCGCTTTCGTTTCGGCGGGTATATTTGTAGCGTGAAGATAATGTTTGTGAAATAAAATTTTACCGCAATAGTAATTGTACCTATGTTTGTTAACATTTTATTGGTCAATAAATGTGTTTGTTAAAAATTTGAAGTAATAAATTAGCCTTATGATCCGATACCTAGTAATGGAGTTATACAAACGTCAAAAAAGGGCGTAACCTCAAAATTGTAAACAAAAAATCTTCTGATTATGGATTGTTATCATGAACTCAACATAAATAAGAAAGTTTACACAAATTTGAGCCACCATTTTGTTTTTGATCTATTTTTTTTAAATTTGGATATTTATATAACCATGCAAATGAAATTGTATAAATTGTATAGGTAATATGTAATTTATCATGTTTTCTTTGCAATTAAAAATAAACACAGATATCATAACTTTATTGGATGAGCGTAGCGAGCGAAGCGAGTGAAGCGAAGACTTCAATTTCACTGACCCCCCAAAAAATTTAGCTCGGGTGTTTTTTTTTTTTTTCCGTCTGTTTGTTCGCTTTCTACCGGGCAAACGGCAAATGCGATCTTGATGAAAATTTGACAGGACCTTCGAAATCTCTGAACTTAGACTTGCTACGTTTTTGGGTACAATCGAAGAAATATTTCTCATGAATATCGCACTTTTACGATTTTTTTTACGATTTTTAATGCGATATTTTCGTGATATTTGGACTGATTTTGACCAAACGTGTGGGGCTACAACGTTCATATTTCACATGGACATTAAGGTAATGGTGATGCATTGCTTTCTGAAAGAAAAAAATAAAAAGTTAGACAAAATCTCTAGAAATAAAGCTTTTAATATAAGTTTTTTTTGTGCGATATTTTCGTGCCATTTGGGCCAATTCTGACCAAACGGGTGGGCTACAACGTTCATATTATGCATGAACATTAGGGTAATGGTGATGTAGTACCTTTTGAAAGAAAAAGTTGAAAAAGTTAGCCACAATCCATAGAAATAAAGCTTTTAATATAAGTTTTTTACTGTCAATAATACCAATTGACAAGTAACAATAGAAACTTGACAACAATCCCCTACAATGCGTAGGCAGCAAAACAAAGCACTTGCAAAAGTAAGATATCCCACGCTAACTAAAAACTGTAAAAAGCTCATCATCAACGCGGCGGGACTTTAGCGTTTCCTAGTTTATAAAATTAAGGTTCTGTGAAAACATCATTACAATCGGACAAAGCACGTAGGTGTTATAGTCGAAGAAATGTTTAAAAAATCGAACAAAATCGTAAAATTACAAATTTAACGAGAAATGATTTTTCGATTGCACTAAAAAACGTGGCAGTTCAAAGTTTAAAGATTTTAAAGGCCTCCAGAAAATTTTATCGCAATAAGAGTATCGTTTTAACTGGAATCGTGTTATTAAACACACAAAAATACAAAACAAAGAAGAAAAAACATTCAGGATTTTTTTCTCCAGTGTAGTGAAATTGAATCTTCGCTATGCTCATCAAAAATCCCACTGAGTGTTCAAAAAGATTTCTAGGCACACAAGAGAAACTGATATAAAGTTTACCCGGATTACTTCATTTTTTTATAACTGTGTAAAAATGTAGAATTTATAATTTATTTTATTTTTACTCGGAAGCTTTGCAAACTCTTTTTCAGTCGCGTTGTTGGATGGGCGTAATTGGTGCATTGCGCTGTCATGTGTTATGCAGATTACGGTTGTTCTGTAAAAAAAATCATTACAATCGGGTAAAGCATGTATAGGTGTTATGTCAAAGAAGTTTTTTTTAAGAGAAAAACGGCGTAAAATTGGGGATTTTCATGCGAAATAATTTTTCGAATGCGCTCAAATTTCACACGAATTATCAATTCAAAAAAATAAAGTTCTGTGAAAAAATCATTACAATCAGATAAAGCATGTAGGTGGGTATAAGTCGAAGAAATTTTTAATTATAGAAAATAAATCGTAAAATTGCGATTTGTATGAGAAATAATTTTTGAATTGCGCTCATACACGTGGCAGTTCTAAGTTCAGTGATATTGAAGGCCTCCATAAAATTTCATCGCAATTGGAGTATCGGTTTAGCCGGAATCGTGTTAACAAACACACAAAAATACAAAAAAAAGAAGGCTTAATTGACATAATTTAGGTTAATTTGATTTGGATTAAGAGCGCGTCAACCGCTAGGTCATAATACGCCAATCTAGCCTAGGGGATATAGGAAGGAAAACCCCATGAAAATCAGAATCAGCTACGGGTAGGTGAAGAAAAAGAGGGGCTCTCACGTTGTGGTCGTCGTCGTCTTTGTCATCGTTAGTGTCGTTATGGTCGTCGTCGTTGGGGAGGTCGTCAGTGAAGAAGGAGAGGTCCCGGATGACGATTTCCCAGAGCTCGCCTCTAGTTTCGAGGAGAAAATACTCTAATTACCAGCTGACGTTTGTGAAACTGAAATGGAGTTCGTTTAGGCGCGAGCCATCTCTTGGAAAAATGTAACAGGCCTACCGAAGCGTATGCCTAGCACCTGACCTTGACATTTAAGAAAACAAAATCAAAACACTTGGTGATAGCCACCGATTTGGTGATTTTTTTACTTTTCATCGAAATCATTGTTTTTAATTTAATTGATATAACCATGGCTGTGGCCTTCTATACGTATGGCAAATGTAAACATTTGCAATCTAGGGTTTAAATTCTTAAGATTTTTATTTATTGTAGGTTTAACTTTAAATCGCAACGGATTTTGATCAGTTTGTTAGCAGTTGTTCTCAGTTAACTGGTAACGGATGCATATTTAAAATTTCAGCTCAATCTGCTAAGCCGTTCGGACGTTAGGTATCTGACAGACAGAGTCACAACTTTCACAGTGAGTGCCGTTTTTTTTCGACCTGCGTTGTAGACTACGTTCCCTGCGCTCACTCGTCTAATACGCTCAGTTGGACGCAATGATAAGCGAGCACGTGCTATACAATTTGTTGATGGTCCAATTTCAACCTGATCTGAATCTTCGTGCGAAACCCCTATCATGAGCCAAAAAAGCTCCAGCTTCGTGCGACTTTTCGTTGCCATGGTAACGTTACTTTTGTTAAAATTTAATTTCCATCTACACTACTTATCGATCAAAATAAAATTAACTTATTCGGACCGGCCGGACATTCTAAATGATTTGGCTACCTCAGATTTTGTTCGCCGTTTAGTTTAAAAAAAAAAACTTGCGATTAGCTTTAATGTATTTAACTTTTTGAACGATTTTGCCACAAAACTAATGGCATTTAATCGAGAACGAAGCTTGCGGATGGTCCAAATTTCAACTCAATCCGAGCCTCCGTTCGAACGTTATGGCAAGACATACAAACAAACCAACAAAAAACAAACAAAAAAAAACAAAATAAAACAAAAAACAAAACCAGTGACTATTTTTTTTCAGCAGAGTCAAATGGAAACGCTCGCTTAAAAATCAATATATTTAATAAGGTTATAGGCCCTAACTATTTAAATATAGGGCCTATGTATAGAAAATGACAACACAAAACCGCAATTCCGAGGCGCAATGACTTTATAAAATATTTTTGGTAAAATGGATTCGTGATAGCCCATTGATGTTAGTACTAGGAAACGCTCAGTCGGACGCGTTGATAAGCGAGCACGTGCTATAGCTTTGCACCCACATAGCACATTTTTTTAAAATTTAAAAAATTTGCGACGTTCGCTGTCCACAGGGCCATGTTTCCAATATTATTTATTATTGCCAAGGTATTTGGGTAAACCCGTGTGTAACCCTTTACTTTGTGGATAAAATCCACCGCCATCTAGAGGACCTTGACTCCTTGGGAAAACCTATTCAAACTCTATGGTTGTGTTCCGCAAAGGCGACCAGAACGACCAGTCTTCGACCATGGAATTTAAGTAAACACAATTCGCACCAATGACAGATCAGATTTGCAAGAAACGTATGCGATGCGTTGCTGTTTGACTGTTGTGGTCGAGACCCAAAAAGCCCACAGTTTATTTCGGTCGTGGACTGGTATTGAAAAAAGCGCGGTTATTTCAAATTCTTTCAGTGAAAATCATGGAATAATGTCAACTTCCGACAATGTTCCTGTAACTACACATGTGTAGAAAATAATTTATTCATTCTTCATTCAATTCATTCATTTATTTAGTAAATGATAAGATTTATGTAATATTTTTTACGAGATATCACAATTTTTCATTAAAACATGGCCTCGTAGAAGCACGCACCATTCCGTAGCCAAGGCAGTCTCCAACAATCGGACGTTGAGTGAAACAATGAAAATAACAATACCCAGTCGAGCCCAGATGGTCGACCGTCGCCTTTACGGAACAAAACCCTTTTGGGTTGAAAAATAATAGACTGCTTCCTCGAAAGTTTTTTGATTACTTCTAGGTGGCAGTGCATTAGAAACTTCGCGCGTCTTTTCGTTGCCATGGCAAGTTACTTTTGTTAAAATGCAATTTCCATCTACACTACTTATCGGATAAAAATAAAATTAAAACATATTCCTGCCCGGACGGACATTCTAAATGATTTGGCTATCTCAGATTTTGTCGCCGTTTTAGTTTTAAAAAAAAACGTTCTATTAACCTTTAATGTAACTTTTTAACTATTTAAAACGATTTTGCCACAAAACTAAGGGCATTAAATCGAGGACGAAGCTTGTGGATGATCAAAATTTCAACTCGATCTGAGCCTAAGTTCGAACGTTATGGCGAGAAATACAAAACAAAATAAAAAAAAAAAAACAAAACAAAACCAGTGACTAATTTTCCGGCAGAGTCAAATGGAAACGCTCGCTTCGCTCGCTTAATAATCCAAAAGTATAATATTTATAAGAGTAAAAAAGAGGCCAAAGAGTAGTTTAGTCATTGTTTTCAGTGGCGTGTACCCTTAAGACGATTGAAATACAATTCAACTTGATGAATACCACGATAATCCTCGGTAAACGAAGTCGTTGTTAGACGTGTTAGCGAATCACAGTGTTGAGTACCAGTGACATTTTCTATGCTCCCTCTACCTCAGGCAGGATACAGCATGGTTTCTTCTCCTAACTAGCCTATCATATAGGCTAGAATGGCGTATTATGGCCTTACAGTTGACGCGCCCTGATACCAACTAAACTCAAAACCCTATCTATGTAAATGTGCCTCGGGTATTCAACACATGACTCGCTCATCGTCTAACAACGACTTCGGCGTTTTCCTAGTATAAATTAGAAGGCGCCTTTATACCAGAATGTGAACCTCTGGGTTCAAGAAAAAGGTCGGGATGATTTTTTAATTTCTTGATTGTACTCTAGGAACAAAGGATAAATAAAATTTTTTTGTCCAAATGTTATTTTTTTTAAAGAGTGATAAATATCCATCACATTATTCACATTACAAAATAGTAGTGCCACTTATGTGAAAAAAGGGGAATTATAGAGTAGTTATTTCATAGTAAAGTTTGTCCTAAACGCACTAAATGCGCACTAAATGTTGAGGAATTCAGTTTTAGTGCGCTTTTTTTGCTGGAAGTGTGGCAGGGCGGGGAGATTCGCGCACCACCCCGACTCGCACAGAAGGCAACCGGTACTTCACCCCTGCGGTCTGCTATCCCCGCAACCCCTATTCCCATCCGGGGTGTGGCAGGTAGTAGGTTCGTCGGGCGCGTCGACCAAGAGTTGGGCAAGTAAGCCGACGGGTGGGCAGTGGGCACTAGGGGTGGGCATTAATATCCATGGCTACTGCAATGTTGATAACATTCTTAAAGGAACCTTTTGTAATTAAAACGGATTTTAAATATGGATTTTGAAGTAATTAACTCAATGCCTGTTTAGTGTTTCAGGGTGGATGGTTGGTTGTATTGAAATATATTTTTGAACGGATTTTAGTCATTGTCCAAAATTCTCATCAGCTCAAATTGCGAATGCTTTAATATATGTAATTTATTAATTCATAGGCAAACATTGTTGCATATTAGGAAAACGTCAAAGTAGAAGTAAGACGAGTGAGTGACCATGTTTTGAGTACCCGGCCACATTTTTTTCCCCCCCCATGCCTAAGATTGGATCTAGAGTTCTAGACAACATAGGTCTTTCCTCCCTAAGCCGATCATGGGCTAGAGTGGTGCATTACGTCCTTACAGTTGACGCGCCCTTATAGCAACTAAATCAAAACACTATAATTTATACCATATATTACAATTCAACTTAAATGCAAATGATCCCGGGTACCAACACATGCCTCGCTCACTCGTCTAACCAACGACTTTGACGTTTTCCAAGTTTAGTTTGGGAAAAAGTGCCTTTATACAAGGAATGTGGAAGACCTGGGATTAGTTCTAAGTACACTAGTCACGGATGTCTGTTGTAAAATTTCAGCTCAATCTATTCGGCCGTTCGGCCATATTTGGGGTCGGATTTTTTTTTACAAACTGATATTGTCACCTCGAGACCCTTCGACTTGCATTGTAAGACTCGTTCGCTTAGCTTAGCGATTTGAAGTAATAATGTTTTCAATTGCAAACTTAAGAAGACAAATTTTTTTACCATGCCTAGTTGATGAGTTAAAGATTTAATTCAATCTGAAAGTATACAATTTTTACTAGCGGCGGTAATGAATATAGAAAAGAAGAAAATTGCAATACGCCGCACAACATGAAATAAAGATTTCGAAGGATTCTTTACCAATTTTTTAAACACATATGTCCAATGTTTACGCCGCACCAATGCACAATACAAAATACAACATTTTTCTACAGAAAGAGTCCACATTCGAAAATCCTAAGTAAGATGTAGTTCTTTCTTCCTACATCCGCCTCCCCCACGATTGAAGTACCGATTCACCACTGTGTAATGCGGTTTTTGCCCCCCCCCCCCCCTACATTAAAAATCCTCTGCGCACGCCAATGTTTTTAAAAGCTTGCTGACGCATTTTCCTAGTGGTACTTTTAAACCCCTCCTCTGTTTTTAGAAGCCTCTAAAGGATCGGGGAACACTGTAGTTCGATTAGTGGGGCCGAAAATTAAACTAGAATGGCTACATGAGTATAGCATGATCCAGGAAAGAAGTATTCGTTATAACCCAGTAATGTGCATATACGTCATTAGACATAAAATTATATCTTATGACCAAACCTTAGCAACGAAGGACCAACAAATTCTAAGTGTTTAACATTTTATACAGAACGGGCCCAACCAGAGTATCATTACACCTAAAATATTATATCCCAATAGTCCCCCCTGCAGGGATCATTTGGTTATAACTTCTTCCAAATGCATTGGTTTCTTCACTCAAGAGCTCTACCTGTAGATCGTTACACATAAAGTATATGCAATGATCAACCTGTCGCATCATTGCACCGAAAACATTCTAATGTTGGCATTTTATACATAACGACCCAAAAAGTGGTGTCATTACACCTAAAATATTATGTCTAAAGGTCCCACTGCAGGATCATTAGGTATAACTTCTTCCAAATGCATTGGTTTCTTCACTCCAGAACCTTACAAGATAGGTCATTACACTAAAGTTATATGCAATGACCCAACCTGCCCACACCAGCAGACCGAAAACATTCTAAGTGTTTGACGTTGTATACGTAACGACCCAACAAGTGGTGTCATTACACCTAAAATATTATATCTAATAGTCCACACTGCAGGGATCATTAGGTATAACTTCTTCCAAATGCATTGGTTTCTTCACTCCAGAACCTTACAGATAGGTCGTTACACATAAAGTTATATGCAATGACCCAACCTGTCGCATACATCAGACCGAAAACATTCTAAGTGTTTTGACATTTTTATACATAACGACCCAACAAGTGGTGTCATTACACCTAAAATATTATATGTAATGGTCCCCACTGCAGGGATCATTAGGTATAACTTCTTCCAATGTATTGGTTTTCTTCACTCCAAGAACCTTACAAGATAGGTCGTTACAACATAAAGTTATATGCAATGACCCAACCTGTCCACCAGCAGGCCGAAAACATTCTAAGTGTTTGACGTTTTATACATAACGACCCAACAAGTGGTGTCATTACACCTAAAATATTATATGTAATGGTCCCACTGCAGGGATCATTAGGTATAACTTCTTCCAAATGTATTGGTTTCTTCACTCCAGAACCTTACAAGATAGGTCGTTACACATAAAGTTATATGCAATGACCCAACCTGTCGCACCAGCAGACCGAAAACATTCCAGGTGTTTGACATTTTATACATAACGAGCCAACAAGTGGTGTCATTACACCTAAAATATTATATGTAATAGTTTCCATTGAAGGGATTATTAGGTATAACTTCTTCCAAATGTATTGGTTTTCTTCACTTCAGAGCTCTACAAGATAGGTCATTACACATAAAGTTTATATGCAATGACCCAACCAGTCGCATCGTCCGTCCGAAAAAGTTCTAAGTCTAAAATAAGAGTGGATCGTTAGGTAGAAAAAGTTTTATGCCGTATGACCCCTTTAGAAGTCAATTCTAGATGGGTCACTAGACCGAAAATATTTAGGCCCATTGACCCTCAGGATGAAATTTTAGGTCCGATGACACATCGGTTTAACATTATACGCTACGACCCATGCTGTACCTAACAACAGGTAGAAAATGTTATACCCAATGACGGTTATATGCCGTGGATATCACTGCTGAAACGCATCATGGGCTATTACAACATAACATTTTCGGTGCAATGGACGTTATATGCAATGGGGTTTCTATGTAGTGCACCCGCCCCGCACATAAACCCCCATTGCACATAATCTCCATTAAACATAATTTCCACATAATTTTTTTGAAAACCTTTAGGTGAAATAGACCATCTAGATAGGTCGTTCGACATAAAAATTATATGTTATAGCCCAACTAGATGGCTCATAGCATATAACATTTTCTAACCAATAGACCGTCTCGATAGGTCAAAACGTCGACTATTTAGGTGAAATGACTCAACTAGTAGGATCATAAGATATAACCTTTTATGTGAGACGTCACGGCTGCAGGAGTCATACCATAGAAAAGTGTTGAAGATAGCCTGAAAACTGCGGTTTATATCATATAGGACCTGCAGTGGAACCCTTGGATATAATGTTTTCGGTGTAATGATACCTCTGGATGTTTCATTCAGTATTAAATGCCAAACACTGGAATGTTTTCGGTCTGATGATGCGACAGGTTGGGTCATTGCATATAACTTTATGTGTAATGACCTATCTTGTAAGGTTCTGGAGTGAAGGAACCAATACATTTGGAAGAAGTTATACCTAATGATCCCTGCAGTGGGACCATTAGATATAATATTTTAGGTGTAATGACACCACTTGTTGGGTCGTTATGTATACAACGTCAAACACTTAGAATGTTTTCGGCCTGCTAAAGCGACAGGTTGGGTCATTGCATATAACTTTATGTGTAATGACCTATCTTGTAAGGTTCTGGAGTGAAGGAACCAATACATTTGGAAGAAGTTATACCTAATGATCCCTGCAGTGGGACCATTAGATATAATATTTTAGGTGTAATGACACCACTTGTTGGATCGTTATGTATAAAATGTTAAACACTTAGAATGTTTTCGGCCTGCTGGTGCGACAGGTTGGGTCATTGCATATAACTTTATGTGTAACGACCTATCTGGTAGAGCTCTGGAGTGAAGAAACCAATGCATTTGGAAGAGGTTATACCTAATGATCCCTGCAGTGGGACCTTTAGATATAATATTTTAGGTGTAATGATACCACTTGTTTGGTCGTTATGTATAAAATGTCAAACAAGAAGTAGTTTTTGGTGAGATGATGCGACAGGTTGGGTCATTGCATATAACTTTATGTGTAATGACCTATCTGGTAGAGCTCTTTAATTAAGAAACCAATGCAATTAGAGGAAGTTATACCTAATGATCCCTGCAGTGGGACCATTAGTTATAATATTTTAGGTCTAATGGTGCCACTTGTTTTTTTCTGCCTAGTGGATATCACTGTTTTAAAGTTTTCTGTCTATGACCCATACATGCTTCTTTTAAAATTTAGATTTTGGCCATGAATCATACTATACAACATAACGCCTTCTTGTAGGTCCAACATGTGTTGTTAGATAGCGCTGAATTGAAGTGGCAGCGCTTTCGTTTCGGCGGGTATATTTGTAGCGTGAAGATAATGTTTGTGAAATAAAATTTTACCGCAATAGTAATTGAATCTATGTTTTGTTAACATTTTATTAGTCAATCATTGTGTTTGTTTAAAATTTGAAGGAATAAATTATCCTTATGATCCGATACCTAGTAATGGAGTCATACAACGTCAAAAAAGGGCGTAACCTCAAAATTGTAAACAAAACAATCTTCTTGATTATGGATTGTTATCATGAACTCAACATAAATAAGAACGTTTACACAAATTTGAGCCACCATTTTGTTTTTAATCAATTTTTTTAAATTTGGATATTTATATAACCATGCAAATGAAATTGTATAAATTGTATGGTAATTATGTAATTTATCATGTTTTCTTTGCAATTAAAAATAAACACAGATATCATAACTTTATTGGATGAGCGTAGCGAGCGAAGCGAGTGAAGCGAAGACTTCAATTTCACTGACCCCACACAAAAAATTTAGCTCCAATGTTTTTTTTTCCGTCTGTTTTGTTCGCTCTCTACCGGGCAAACGGCATATGCGATCTTGATGAAAATTTGACAGGACCTTCGAAATCTCTGAACTTAGACTTGCTACGTTTTTGGGTACAATCGAAGAAATATTTCTCATGAATAATCGCACTTTTACGATTTTTTACCCCGATTTTTAGTGCGATATTTTCGTGACATTTGAACTGATTCTGACCAAACGTGTGGGGCTACAACGTTCATATTTCACATGGACATTAAGACAATGGTGATGCATTGCTTTCTGAAAGAAAACAGAAAAAAGTTAGACAGAATCTATAGAAATAAAGCTTTTAATATAAGTTTTTTTTGTGCGATATTTTCGTGCCATTTGGGCCAATTCTGACCAAACGGGTGGGCTACAACGTTCATATTATACATGAACATTAGGGTTATGGTGATGTAGTACCTTTTGAAAGAAAAAGTTGAAAAAGTTAGCCACAATCCATAGAAATAATGCTTTTAATATAAGTTTTTTACTGCTCAATAATACCAATTGCCAAGTAACAATAGAAACTTGACAACAATCACCTACAATGCGTAGGCAGCAAAACAAAGCACTTGCAAAAGTAAAGATATCCCACGCTAACTAAAAACTGTAAAAAGCTTATCCATCAACGCGGCGGGACTTTAGCGTTTTCCTAGTTTATAAAATTAAGGTTCTGTGAAAACATCATTACAATCGGACAAAGCACGTAGGTGTTATAAGTCGAAGAAATGTTTAAAAAATCGAACAAAATCGTAAAATTACTAATTTAACGAGAAATGATTTTTCGATTGCACTAAAAAACGTGGCAGTTCAAAGTTTAAAGATTTTAAAGGCCTCCAGAAAATTTTATCGCAATTAGAGTATCGTTTTAACTGGAATCGTGTTATTAAACACACAAAAATACAAAACAAGAAGAAAAAACAGTCAGGATTTTTTTCTCCAGTGTAGTGAAATTGAATCTTCGCTACGCTCGCTACGCTCATCAAAAATCCCACTGAGTGTTCAAAAAGATTTCTAGGCACACAAGAGAAACTGATATAAAGTTTACCCGGATTACTTCATTTTTTTATAACTGTGTAAAAATGTAGAATTTATAATTTATTTTTATTTTACTCGGAAGCTTTGCAAACGCTTTTTCAGTCGCGTTGTTGGATGACCGTAATTGGTGGGATTGAGCTGATGTGTTATGCAGATTTTCGGTTGTTCTGTAAAAAAAATCATTACAATCGGGTAAAGCATGTATAGGTGTTATGTCAAAGAAGTTTTTTAAAGAGAAAAACGGCGTAAAATTGCGATTTTCATGCGAAAATAATTTTTCGAATGCGCTCAAATTTCACACGAATATATAAATTCATAAAATAAAGGTTCTGTGAAAAAATCATTACAATCAGATAAAGCATGTAGGTGGTATAAGTCGAAGAAATTTTTAAATTATAGAAAATAAATCGAAAATTGCGATTTGTATGAGAAATAATTTTTGAATTGCGCTCAAACACGTGGCAGTTCTAAGTTCAGTGATATTGAAGGCCTCCATAAAATTTCAATCGCAATTGGAGTATCGGTTTAGCCGGAATCGTGTTAACAAACACACAAAAATACAAAAAAAAGAAGGCTTTGACATAATTTAGGTTAATTTGATTTGGATTAAGAGCGCGTCAACCGCTAGGTCATAATACGCCAATCTAGCCTAGGGGATATAGGAAGGAAAAACCCCATGCAAATCAGAAATCAGCTACGGGTAGGTGAAAGAAAAAGAGGGGCTCTCACGTTGTGGTCGTCATCGTCTTTGTCATCGTTAGTGTCGTTATGGTCGTCGTCGTTGGGGAGGTCGTCAGTGAAGAAGGAGAGGTCCCGGACGACGACTTCCAGAGCTCGCCTCTAGTTTCGAGGAGAAATACTCTAATTACCAGCTGACGTTTGTGAAATGGAGTTCGTTTAGGCGCGAGCCATCTCTTGGTCAAATGTCCTAACAGGCCTACCGAAGCGTACGCCTAGCTCCTGACATTGACATTTAAGAAAACCAAATGAAAACACTTGGTGATAGCCACCGACTTAATGATTTTTTCACTTTTCATCGAAATCATTGTTTTTAATTTAATTGATATAACCATGGCTGTGGCCTTCTATACGTATGGCAAATGTAAACATTTGCAATCTAGGTTTAAATTCTTAAGATTTTTATTTATTGTAGGTTTAACTTAAAATCGCAACGGATTTTGATCAGTTTGTTAGCAGTTGTTCTCAGTAAACTGGTACCGCGGATGAATGTTTAAAATTTCAGCTCAATCTGCTAAGCCGTTCGGCCGTTAGGCATCTGACAGACAGAGTCACAACTTTCACAGTGATCGCGAGTGCCGTTTTTTTCGACCTGCGTTGTAGACTACGTTCGCTGCGCTCACTCGTCTAAAAACGCTCAGTTGGACGCGTTGATAAGCGAGCACGTGCTATACAATTTGTTGATGGTCCAAATTTCAACCTGATCTGAATCTTCGTGCGACCGCTATCATGAGCCAAAAAAGCTCCAGCTTCGTGCGACTTTTCGTTTGCCATGGTAACGTTACTTTTGTTAAAATTTAATTTCCATCTACACTTCTTATCGGATCAAAATAAAATTAACTTATTCGTGACCGGCCGGACATTCTAAATGATTTGGCTATCTCAGATTTTGTCGCCGTTTAGTTTGAAAAAAAAACTTTCGATTAACTTTAATTTAACTTTTTGAACGATTTTGCCACAAAACTAATGGCATTCAATCGAGAACGAAGCTTGCGGATGGTGAAAATTTCAACTCGATCCGAGCCTCCGTTCGAACGTTATGGCGAGACATACAAACAAAAAAACAAACAAAAAAAACAAAAAAACAAAAACAAAACCAGTGACTATTTTTTCCGGCAGAGTCAAATGGAAACGCTCGCTTCGCTCGCTTAATTATTGCCAAGGTATTTGGGTAAACCCGTGTGTAAACCTTTACTTTGTGGATAAAATCCACCGCCCATCTAGAGCAGTGGTTCCCAACCGGTGGTCCGACGACCGGTGCCGGTCCGCGGACTAATTGCTACCGGTCCGCGAAGTGCTGCTGCATATTTGTTGTAATTTTGATAATATTTTCGAAATATGTAAAAATTCAAAATTTGGTTTTCCACTTTATTATTTTACCTGTACTCGGGATGGAGACTTTAATTATATTTTCTTAGAAGGGGACACTTATTTTTATAAATCAATCAATACCGATTACAAACACCCACCCACTTCTACCGACACAGAAAGTTGAGAGCATTGACGGCAATGACAGGCGTAACGACAAGGGTTTTCTCCGAAGGTCAGCTAAGCCGGAAACAGCCACATTTATGGCACTTTGCTTGGACCTACCCTCTGTAAGGCGGCACAAACTGCAATTTCATAAATGATTTTGTGACGGTAAAGGTTCACAGATGCGACTTGGTTTGTAGGAAATATGAATATCTTCAGTGTGTAGCAACATCCTTGTGTAGTCAGTTGTGTAGTTCCTCGTTCTTGAAGCCCGTGTACGAAATTAAAAATTATTTGTGAAAAGTGTTTATTTATTTATTTTATTTATTTATTTAGTTATTTAACGTCTATCCTATTCAGTTATAAAAACTGATTTACAAAGGAGGACAACTAAATAAATCTAATTACATAGATGCAGACACAACAATGAACTACATTTAAGTAAATAGTTGAAATAGTAATATTACAACAGTCAACAATGGGTTAAATACTCAACAAATTTGATAACAAATAAAAAGGATATTAAATGCAATTTATGAATGAATCGAAAATATAAAAAAAGGGGGTGGGGAAGAAAAGAAAAGAAAAAAAAAGAAAAAAAAAGAAAGAAAGAAAAAAGAAGAAAAAAAAAAACATTAAAAAAGAAAAACGAAAAGAAAAAAACTGATTTATTAGACGATCCCACTCAAACGAATATGAGGTTTGCCAAAAATCAGGAACAGCAAATCAGGGAGTAATCATGTGTCATTAATTGTTGTGTTAACTGTTAATAGTTAGAAATAAAATATGTTGGTTGTCGTGTAATGTTAGTGATATCGCCGAGAAAAACATAATAAAAGTTAAGAGAAGACCCTGTGAGATGTTTTTTGGATGGGCGTAGCGAGCGTAGCGAGCGAAGCGAAGATTCCATTTCACTACACTGGAGAAAAAAATCCGGAATGTTTTTTTTTTTTTTCTTTCTTTCTTTCTTTCTTTCTTTCTTTCTGTATTTTTGTCTGTCTGTTAACACGATTCCGGCTAAACCGATACTCCGATTGCGATGAAATTTTATGGGGGGCCTTCGAAATCTCTAAACTAAGAACTGCCACGTTTTTGAGCGCAATCGAAAAATTTTTTCATGAAAAATCGTAATTTTACGTTTTTTTTTTTTCGATTTTTAAAAAATTTCTTCGACTTATAACTCCTACATGCTTTATCCGACTGTAATGATTTTTTCACAGAACCTTAATTTTATGAATTGATATATTCGTGTAAAATTTGTGCGTAATCGAATAATTATTTCTTATGAAAATTTAAATATTACGATTTTTTTTTTTTTTAAAATTACGTTTAAAAAAAAAAAATAAGAAAATTTTTTTTATTTAATTTGTTTTAAATTTAAAAAAAATTTTAAACAAAGTTTTTTTTTTTCACAGAAAAAAACAAAAAACCGCAAAACACAGGGGCCTCAATTCCCCCCAATTTACGTTTCCCCAACAACCCGGGGCGGGATTTAAGGCTTACTGGACCCTTATTTTTTTCGGTTGGTTGCAGGGGTTTCGTACTTCATCGTATCTAAAACGACACAATGAGATATCTTTATAATTTTTTTTTTTATTCTACTCAGAAAAAGACGCCCCAATAAAACGTGGTTGAGTATTTTTTTTCCCCCCAAAATTTGTCCTTTTTTTTTAAAAAAAATTTGAAAATTTTTTGGGGAAATATTTTAAATTTACCTTTTTTCGCGATTTTTTTTAGGCGTAAAAAAGCACTTTTTGGGTTTCCCCCCAAACCACTGTAAATATACACCTTCAACAAAGTTTTCCAAAAAATTGAGAATTTTTGAAAAAGGGGTGCCGCTGTACAGGAAGTACGAAAGATTTTCGGGCTTTTTTAGGCTTTTTTTGACTCCAGAAAGTGGCGCAACTAGCGATACAAATTTTTTTCACCATTTTGAGTGCAGTTCATGTAATTTGTTGAAAAGTTGTTCTGATTGGCTGCATGACTTTCTCGGAACTACTGCAGGACACCTTTGAATCATTATGCAAAATTTCTGCGCTATAGAATGCTATGTTTTGGGCGTCAATGTTTATTGCACTCTTACAGAAAATTTGTTCAAACCCGGAACATTCCAAATATCAATTTTTTTATATGACAGGGGCCAGTATGTTTTGATTTCGATCCCAGTCGTGACTTTTTTTGTTTATTATATCACAACACAACAGAATGAAACAATTATAAACATCCAGCCACGGCGCTTTTATTACAATTATCATCTCTGAGTTTTTCAAGTTTAGCACGTGAATTTTAAAATTTAAGATAATTTTTAGTGTATCCCCTTTTTGAAAGCGTGTATGTACAATTTTGAAGTTGAGGCGGGGGGGGGGGGGGGGGGGGGGGGGGGAAAGGAGGGTTTATGGCAACAAGTCCATTTTTTTTGGGTCAAAATTTTAAAAACCCTCTAATAGGAGAAAAAAAAGGGTTGAAGCACGCGGAAAACCATTTTCCCAGAATAAAAAACAAATCTAAATACAGTTATTTTTCAAATTTATTTGGCAATTTCAAAAAAACATTGTATAATTATTAGGGTTTTTTTAAACAGTTTTCCCCACCGGGGTTTGAACCACGGCTGTAAAATTAAGATGAGATAGTCTAAAAAAGGCTTTATTGTTGGCTTTTGCTTGAATATTAAATTTGGTAGATGAAATTATATTTTTTTTTTTCAACCACGGCACGGGAACCATTTTTATTTTAAGTTGGGAAAATTTTAATATAAAAAGGGGTGAAGCATCTGCCCAAAACAGCAGAGGTTCGGGGTTAAAACCGGTGAAGGCACCTTTTTAATTTATTCTATGATAAGACTACCATCATAACAGCGTCATAGTCCCCCCAAAATAAATTAAAATATCTGGACATCAAGCAAAGCAAAGTGTCTGATGTGAATCGCTTTTGGGCACTTGCACCCCCATTTAGAAAAGTTTTCTTATTCTTCTAACTCAAAAATCTTCTGGAAAGGAAAAAAGGGAATTAACTAGTTTTGCCCAAAAAAAATTAAAAAAAACAAACTGTGTTCCAAAAATATAAAAAGAAAAAAATCGTATTTCCCCATTTTATCTGGAAAGTTATCTGCCCATTACACTATTATATTTTAAGATTTTTTAAAAAATAAACCATCATCGCATATGTATTATTTTTTTGAACATTGCACAAAATGTAGGGGGCCGATGACAGCCCCAACCCAGTCGTAAATTTCCCGTTCGAGCGGGGGCACCAGACGTTCATTTTTGTTTCGGAAACATGCAGGACTTGGGAACCCACGCATTTGTCACATCGGTATCAAATTGGTTTATTTTTATTTAGTTATTTTTCGTGACTCGGTAGTTATTTATACTTAGAAAATGTGGATCTCCATGAAAAAAAAACTATAAGAAGTGGTGGTGTAGGGGTGTAGGGTTAATGTTGAAAAAAACAATTGCTCACATGCGTGTTTATTGGGAAAACGTAGCGAGGTAAGCGAAAAAACGAAGATTCCATTTCACTACATGGAGAAAAAATCGAATTTTTTTTTTTTTTTTTTTTTTTTTTTTTTTTTTTTTTCTTTCTGTATTTTTGTGTGTTTGTTAAAAAACGATTTTCCCGGAAAAAAGAAATCCGATTGCGATGAAATTTGATGGAACCTTCGAAATCTCGAACTTAGAACTGCCCCCGTTTTTGGTGAAACGGGAAAATTTTTTTCTCAAAAACCCCAAAATTTTACGATTTTTTTCAATTTTTAAAAAAATTTTTTCGGCCTTAAAAAAAAACCTAATGCTTTATCCCATTGTAAAAAGATTTTTTTCCCCAAACCTTAATTTATGAATTAAAATATTCGGTGTGAAATTTGAGCGTAACCCAAAAAAATTTTTTCTCATGAAAATCAAAAAATTTTTTCGTTTTTTTCTTTTTTTTTAAAAACAATTCTTTGACTTATAACCCCCCTACATGCTTCATCCATTGTAATGATTTTTTCACAGAACATTAATTTCATGAATTAAATATTTCGTGTTAAAATTTTTGAGCGAAAATCGAATATTTTTTTTTATGAATATTGCTTTTTTCGTTTTTTTTTCTTTTTTTAAAAAATTACGATTAATTAAAAAAAATTAAGTTTTTTTTGTTTTTAAATTTAATTTAAAAAAAAAAAATCTTCGACAAAGTAAATTTTTTTTCACAGAAAAACAGAAAATCCGCGTAACACAGGGCAGCTCAATGCACCAATTACGCCATCCAAAAACGCGGCGGGATTTAAGCTTTTTCCTAGTTATAGAATACGGAAATTGTAAGACTTTCGTGTTGTGTGTTAAATAAATTTGGACTTGGGTCAGGTTTTTTTTTATATTTTTAAACCTTGGCTTTATATAGGCGACTATGACGCTGTTATTTTTAGTATTTTTAGACAGAAAAAAAAAAGTATACACCGGGTTTGAACCCGGGGGCCGGGCCCCTTACTGGTCCGGGATTGTTTTACCAACAGAGCTAGGGAGCCCCCAATTTAAATCTGTCTAATTCGGGGTCTGTTTTGTACATTTGAGAGAAAAAACTAAAAAAAAACTAGAGAATCAAACCATCTTTTAAAAAACCCTAAAATTTTGGGGCTATACGATTTTTAAACCTTTGGCTTTATAAGTAGGCGACTTGACTCTGTTTTTATGTTGTATTTTAGACAAAAAAAAAAGTGACACACCAGGGTTGCCCCGGGCCTTAGCTGTCCGTACATGTAATGTACAAAATAGCCCAAGAATTAGACGTTTTAAGGGGGTGGCTGATAGCTCAGCGGGGAAAGACATACCCCGGGGACAGCTAAGGCCCCGGTTCAAACCCCGGGTAGTACTTTTTGAATTATATATTATATATATCGTAATTTATAATGTTTTAGAGGAATTTTTTTTTTTCGTTGGAAAACAATGCTAAAACGTAGTAAAAACGGTTGTATTATACGGTCTACTATTTATTTTTGTATTGGGCCCGTATTTACTTTTTTAAGGGGAACTTAATTTTTGTGTGGTTTTAATAAAATAAAAAAAAAAGCTTATAAATTTTTTCCGCTCAGATAGGGGGGACCATTTCACGCGTGATTTTAGTTTGTTGTAAAATTCATATTTAAAAAAATGAGTAGGGCTCAGTTTTGGAATTATTTTGGTTCGATTCTACATGACCATCCCTTATTTTTGATAGCGCGGGGTTTTTAGTAGATCCATTGTATTGGGAAAACACGGCCCCCAAACCCAAAGATTGACATGTTTGTATAATTTTTTTTAAACCCTGGGGTACATTGGTGGGTTTTCATGAAAAAGAAATTAAAAATTTTTCCACAAGGGTTTTTATAGACTCGGATTTTACTCTCCGG
Source organism: Sweltsa coloradensis (assembly GCA_024449915.1). Classification (NCBI taxonomy): domain Eukaryota; kingdom Metazoa; phylum Arthropoda; class Insecta; order Plecoptera; family Chloroperlidae; genus Sweltsa; species Sweltsa coloradensis. The sequence continues at coordinate 9,499 of JAMZAV010006841.1, read as the reverse complement.
GGGGGATTCCAACCAACTTAGCTTTAGGCGACGTGCCTATTTTGTAGTATTTTGCAATTACAGAAATTTTTTAATTGAATATGAGTGAAAACATTTACGCATGCACTAGAAAAAAAAATAAAAATGGCTTCTCCCGGGATTCGCCTAAAGGGGTCAAGAATTCCCGGGTGAAACTTTTAGCTAGGATTGCTGGGGGACGGGATTCAACCCTTTCCCCTTCCAAAAACGAGTCCACGCGTTGCAGAGTTACCTCTAACGGTTTATTTCTTTTAAAAAACAAGCCAGCAGGGGGTTTGACAAAACTAAAAGTTTAAGATGCGGGGACTGTGAAATTTTGTGGTCTGGAAAATTTTTTCCAAACGGACACAACAGAGAGGCGTGTTTTTCGTGTAAAATGCATTTGCCGCCTGCCGGGGTGCCGCCCCGAGTGATTCCAAAAAACCACATTTCCAAACCCCGGGGTGGTCATTCAAACTTTAATAAGTAAATTTTTTATACAAAACTTTCGCACTTCTACCGACCTTCCGGGATGTTTTTTAGTACGTCAATGCAAAGGGCCCAAGGGGAAAAATGCCAGAGCGTTGATTCTATTGTAGTAAATACAGTTTTTTCTATAAAACCCAAAAGGGGTTTGGGTTCCCAGCTCTCATGCCTCATTGGTCATTACAGAAAAAAGGGACACCGGGGAAACGGAATCGAAAGCTGAATTAAGTTTTTACTTCAACAATTTTACACAATGGGTTTTATACTGATCAAAAAAACATTTAATTTTTTGTTAACATGGATTAAAAAAGGCAAATAATAATAATATTGACCAACACATGAAGGCCAAAAGTTCATTCTGTACAATGATTATTTGTTACTATTTGACTTAGAGAATGTGTTTCTTTAAAAAATTATTTATGGGGATTCTTGAATAGAAAAAAAATAAATTAAAAAAGGTTATTTCAAATGTCCCCGAGAAATAATAAATTTAAAAACGAAGTAAGAAACTAAAAATTCTTCGAAAGAAATTTATTACCTTTCTAATTTCAACACACTTACATACATTGGGTTCCTTCTCCTTTTACAAAATTTTTCACTTCATTAATTAAAAATGGGGGCCTTGGCCGTCGTTGTTCATACGGGATTACTTTGGTGTCATTGGGGCAGCTATTGGGTTTTTTGGTTTTGAAAAAATTATTTGAATGAAATTTAATGTATAGGTATTCATGGAAAAAGTTTTACGAATATTAAATTTATGTTTTTTATTTGGCCCCACCTAAGAACAAAATTTTATAAACAATGGGGAGAAAAGTTGACTTTTTTCATCTTTCCGTTCAAAAGAGTCAGAAAAAAAAAACGGAAGCATAAACTCAATGTAGGTACATTTTTTGTACACTATACATACTGTACTTTATGGTACCGGACTTGATAAAAGAAAATGTGACGAGTTTTAAAGTATGAATTTCAAATGTTTAAATGAAATAAAAAAAAAACAGCACTTTTTTTCAGAAGCCATTAAATTCCTTTTATATACCCGTTATCAAAAGGATCAGTGCATGGTTTCATCGGAGCTTTTGCCAGCTAGTTAAAATATCATCCTGATTAAATGTATTTCACAACCATATTAAAATTATGGTATAAAATTATTACGTGCTTTTAGCGCAAAAAAAAGGCACGTTACACTACCCACGCTAAAAAATAAAATTTCGATAAATTGTAATAATAAGAGATTTTAAAAAGTAACAATCAGCCCCCAAATATTTTTGGTTTTTAAATCAGCGTTTTGAATATACATATACTTTTACGGGGTGTTTTCGATTCCAAGTTTCAGTCGGGAAGATTTTTTACACTTTTTTTTTATTCATCACATTTCTTTATAACCATTTTTTAATTTCCTGTATAAATTTACTCAATACCCTTATTTGCACCCTCTGTTGTAATAATAACTCGTCCCCGGGGCGAACTGCGAACGTGTGAATAATAGGGTTTAGTGACTAAATTAGTCCTCAACGATAAATAGTGCTTTGGGGCCTCGCGGGCCGTAGACCGGACTCACGGGGGCCGCAAAACCCTATCGGAGCTTCTGCAGTACATCGTGCAGCCACAGACGTACATTTCAACTGCGGCCCTCTATTGGGGCGGGCTATTTTTTTTGAATATTTTGAGTGACATTTTCGAAAACCCCCCCCTCCAGTCCTTTCAAGTCCCATTATCACCAAAATTAGGCCTACTGCCAAACTCCGGTTGGCTCTTAACGTTTTCCCGATTAAAAAAATACGATTATGACAGGCTTGTTTTCCGGAAAAACCCCCAGCGTAGAAAAAAAAACCACGTTGTAAACGCGCAATCCTAAGTTAAATTATTATTAGTGATACGTACATTTTTTTAATCAACATCACTAAAAAAGTTTAACAATAGATAATTAGTAATTTAGTAATATATATTTCAACGATGATTTGAATGATGTTTCATGTGTTCACTGTCTTCCGGTTGCCTCTTCCCTTCGTCTACCTTTTGCTCAGATCGCTGCACAGGCCATCTAGGGGTATAAAAACACCCAAAAAAAATTTAGCCTCCAGCGGTGGGGCTGCGCCCAGAACCCCTTGTAGCCGCGCCGATCCTGTAATTAACTTTATCATTTTGCTGGTCTGTGAGATGAAAATAGGTTGAGAACCACTGATCTAGAGGACCTTGACTCCTTGGAAAACTATTTAAACTCTTTGTTGACAAATAATAGACTGCTTCCTCGAAAGTATTTTGATTACTTCTAGGTGGCAGTGCATTAGAAACTTCGCGCGTCTTTTCGTTGCCATGGCAACGTTACTTTTGTTATAATGTAATTTCCATCTACACTACTTATCGGATCAAAATCAAATTAACATATTCGTGACCGGACGGACATTCTTAATGATTTGGCTTTTTTAGATTTTGTCGCCGTTTAGTTTTTTAAAAAAAACGTTCTATTAACTTTAATGTAACTTTTTAACTATTTAAACGATTTTGCCACAAAACTAATGGCATTCAATCGAGGACGAAGCTTGCGGATGATCAAAATTTCAACTCGATCTGAGCCTAAGTTCGAACGTTATGGCGAGAAATACAAACAAAAAAAAACAAAAAAACAAAACAAAACCAGTGACTAATTTTTCCGGCAGAGTCAAATGGAAACGCTCGCTTCGCTCGCTTAATAATTCAAAAGTATAATACTTATAAGAGTAAAAAAAAGAGGCCAAAGAGTAGTTTAGTATTGTTTTCAGTGGAGTGTACCCTTAAGACGATTGTAATACAATTCAACTTTGATGAATACAGGATACTACTAGGAAAACGCCAAAGTCGTTGTTAGACGTGTTAGCGAGTCACGTGTTGAGTACCAGGTGACATTCTCTATCCGCCCCCTACCTCAGCCTGGATACAGCATGGTTCTTTCCTACCTAGCCTATCATAGGCTAGAATGGCGTTTTATGGCCTTACAGTTGACGCGCCTGATACCAACTAAACTCAAACCCTATCTATGTAATGTGCTCGGGTACTCAACACATGACTCGCTCACTCGTCTAACAACGACTTTGGCGTTTTCCTAGTATAAATTAGAAGGCGCCTTTATACCCAGAATGTGAACCTCTGGGTTCAAGCAAAGGTCGGGATGATTTTTTAATTTCTTGATTGTACTCCTAGGAACAAGGATAAATATAATATTTTGTCCAAATGTTATTTTATTTTAAAAAAGTGATGAATATCCATCACATTATTCACATTACAAAATAGTAGTGCCACTTATGTGTAAAAAGGGGAATTATAGAGTAGTTATTCATAGTAAAGTTGTCTAAACGCACTAAATGCGCACTAAATTTTGAGGAATTCATTTTTAGTGCGCGTTTTGCTGGAGGGGGGGAGGGCGGGGAGATTCGGGGCACCACCCCCCCCGATTTGGGCATAGAAGGCAAGGGGGTTCTTCACCCCTGCGGTCTGTTTAGGGGCCCCCGCAACCCCTTTTGGGCATCCGCGTGTGGCGGGTGTAGGTTCGTCAGCGCGTCGACCAAGATTTGGGGAAAAACGAAAGCCGACGGGGGCAGGGGGCACTAGGGGGGGGGGCATTAATATCCAGGGGCTACTGAATGTTGATAACATTTTTTTAAAGGACCTTTGAAATTTTAAAAGGGATCAAATTGGATTTTAAAGAAAATTGGGGATGAGCGTAGCGGGGCGAGCCAAAAGCAAGTTTCCTTTTCACTACCGGGGAAAAAAAAATCCGGTTTTTTTTTTTTTTTTTTTTTTTTTTCTTTTTTTTTCTTTTCTTTCTTTTTTTCTGTATTTTTGTCTTTCTTTTTAACCCAGATTCCGGCAAAACCGATATTTAAATTTGGGCAAATGAAATTTTATGGAGGCCTTCAAAAATTCCGGGGAACGAAGAACTCCTTACTTTTTAGGGGAAATGGGGGAAAAATTAAATTTCTCATGAAAATCGAAATTTTTTACGTTTTTTTTCGATTTTTAAAAAAATTTCTTCATTTATAACACCTACATCTTTGCCCCGATTTTAAATGATTTTTTGAACAAAATTTTTTAAATTTCATGAATTTAGTTTTCGTTAAAAATTGAGGGGCTTTCAAGAAACTATTTCTTATGAAAATAAAAATTTTAAAACGTTTTTTTTTTTTTTTTTTTTTTTTAAAAAAATTCTTTTACTTATAACACTACTTGCTTTATCCTATTGAAATTTTTTTTTTTTCCAAAAAACCAAAATTTTTTTATAATTCATATATTTGTGTAAAATTTGTGCAAAATCAAATAATTATTTTTTAAAGAAAATTTCCAATTAAATTTTCGAAATTTTTTTCCTTTTTTTTTAAAATTTCAATTAAATTTAAAAAAAATTAAATTTTTAAATTAATTTTTTATTAATTTAATTTAATTTAAAAAAAAAAATTTTCAACTTATAATTTATTTTTTTTAAAAGAAAAAAACAGAAATCCGCATAACACCCTTTGGGAGCTCAATGCACCAATTACGCTCATTTTCCAAAAACCCCCGGGGGGGACCAACCCTTTTCCTTTGTTTAAATCAATGCCCGTTTAGGGGTTCCTGGTGGGTGGTTTTGGTTTTTATTGTATATTTTTTTTGGGCGGATTTTAGTCATTGTCCAAAAATTTTCATTTAGTCCAATTTGCGAAAGCTTTAATATATGCATTTATTAATTTATAGGCAAACATTGTTTTCATTTTTATTAAAACGGCAAAGTAGAAAATAAGACGGAAATTTGGGGGCCCTGTGTTGAGGGACCCGCCCACCCCCTTTTTCCCCCCTGGGCCCAAAAAAAATTGGATCTAAAGTTCTAGACAAAAATAGGTTTTTTCCTCCCTACCCCATCATGGGCTTTGAGTGGTGCATTACGTCCCTTACAGTTGACGCGGGCCCTTTTAGCAACCAAAAAATTTAAAAACCATTAAATTTATACCATTATTACAATCAACCCTTTAAAAGCAAAAGATCCCGGGGGACTCAAAACATGCCCGCTAAAAATCGTCTAACAAAGACTTTGACCCTTTTCCAAATTTAGTTGGCAAAAGTGCCTTTTAACAAGGAAAAGTGGAAGACCCCGGGTTTTGTTTAAAGTACAAAATAGTCAAAGGATGTCCTGTTGTAAAATTTTAGCTCAATCTATTTGGCCGTTCGGCCATATGGGAGGGGATTTTTTTTACAAACAGATATTTAACCTCGAACCGTTCGACTTGCATTGTAAGCCGTTCGCTTGCTTAGCGATTTAAGTAAAAAGGTTTTCAATTCCCCAATTTAAGAAGACAAATTTTTGTAACCATGCTAGTTGAAGGTTAAAGATTTTTTTTAAAATCTAAAAAGTATAAAATTTTACTACGGCGGTAAAAAATATAGAAAAAAAGAAAATTGCAATACCCCGCACAACATAAAAAATAAATAGATTTCGAAGGATTTTTTTCCCTATTTTTAAACACATATTTTCCAATGTTACGCCGCACCAAATGCACAATAAAAAAATACAACATTTTTCTACGAAAGATCCCATTCGAAAATCCAATAAGATGAAGTTTTTCTTCCTACATCCTCCCCTTCCCCCCACGATTGAAGTCCCGATTCCCCACCCACTGTGTTAATGCGTTTCGCCCCCCCCCCCCCCCCTACATTAAAAACCTTGCGCACGCCAATTTTTTTTAAAAGCTTGCTAGCATTTTCCTAGGGTACTTTTAAACCCCTCCTTTTTTTTTAGAAGCCTCTAAAGGAATCGGGGGAACACTGTGTTCGATTATGGCCGAAAATTAAACTAGAATGGCTACATGGTATAGATGATCCGGGAAAAAAGTATTCGTTATAACCTATAAGTGCATATACGCATTAAATAAAATTATATTTTTATGATAAAAACCTGTAGAAACAAAGGCCAACAAATTCTAAGTGTTTAACATTTATACAGAAGGGACCCAAAACCAGAGGTATCATTACACCTAAAAATTATATCTTAGCCCCCACTGCAGGGATCATTGGTATAACTTTTCCAAATGCTTTGGTTTCTTCACTCAAGAGCTCTCCTGATAGGTCTTACACTAAGTTATATGCAATACCCAAACCCTGTCCATCATTGCACCAAAAAACATTCTAAGTGTTTGGCATTTGATCATAACGACCAAAAAGGGTGTCTTACCCCTAAAAAATTATGTTAAAGGGTCCCACTGCAGGGATCATTAGGTAAATTCTTCCCAAAAATGCATTGGTTTTTCACTCCAAAAACCTTACAAATGGGCCCATTACACATAAATTATATGAAAGACCCAAACCCTGTCGCACCAGCGGCCGAAAAACATTCTAAGGGGTTTGCATTTTTTACATAACGACCCAAAAAGGGTGTCTTTACACCAAAAATTTATATGTAATGGTCCCACTGCGGGGACATTAGGTATAACTTTTTTTCCAAATGTATTGGTTTTTTCCCCTCCAAAACCCCTTACAAGATAGGTCGTTAACATAAAGTTATAGCAATCCCCCAACCCCTGTCGCACCAGCAGGCCGAAACATTCTAAGGTTTGATTTTTTGTATAATAACGACCCAAAAAGTGGTGTCTTACACCTAAAATATTATGTGTAATGGTCCCACTGCAGGGACATTAGGTATCTTCTTCCAAATGCATTTGGTTTTTTCACAAAAGAGCTTCCTGATAGGTCGTTTAACAAAAAGGTTAAGCAATGATCCAACCTTGCATCATTGCACCGAAAACATTCAAAGGGTTTTGGCTTTTGATACATAACGCCCCAAAAAGGGTGTCTTACACCTAAAAAATTATGTCTAAAGGTCCCACTGCGGGATCATTGGTATAATTCTTCAAAATATGCATTGGTTTTTTCCCTCCAAAACCCTTACAAAAAGGGCCCCATTACACATAAAGTTATATGCAATGACCCAACCTGGGTCGCCCCAAGCAGGCCGAAAAAATTCTAAGTGTTTTTGACATTTTTACAAAACGACCCAAAAAGTGGTGTTTTTACACCTAAAATATTATATGTAATGGTCCCCGCAGGGATCATTAGGTATAACTTCTTAAAAATGTTTTTGGGTTTTCTTCACCCAAAAACCTTACAAGTAGGTCGTTCACCCATAAAGTTATTGCAATCCCCAACCTGTCGCACCAGCGGGCCGAAAAACTTTAAGTGTTTGACGTTGTAACAAACGACCCAACAAGTGGTGTCATTACAACCTAAAATTTTGTGTAATGTCCCCGCGGGATCATTAGGTATAATTTTTCCCTTAAAATGTATTGTTCCCTTTCCCTCCAGAACCTTACAAATAGGTCGTTACACAAAAATTATTGCAATACCCAACCTGTCGACCAGCGGCCAAAAAACTTTTCTAAGTTTTTTTGACGTTGTATAAATAACGCCCAAAAATGGTGTCATTACACCAAAAATTTTGAAATGGCCCACTGGTTAGGTATAACTTTTTTCCAAATTATTGGTTTCCTTCACTCCAGAACCTTTACAAGATGGGGTCGTTACACATAAAGTTATATGCAAATTCCCCCCCAACCTGTCCCCTCATTAGTTGAAAACATTCCAAAAGTGTTTAACATTTTATCTAATAGCCAACAATGGTTTTTTTAAAACCCTAAAATATTATAGTAATATCCCTTAGGGATTATTAGGTTAACTTTTTTCCAAATTTTTGGTTTTCTTCAACTTCAGAGCTCTACTAGAGGGGTCATTACACATAAAGTTTATGCAATGACCCAACTAGTCCACGCCCGTCCGAAAAAGTTCTAACTAAAAAAGAGTGGATCGTTAGTAGAAAAATTTTACCCGTACCCCCTTTAGAAAGTCAATTTCTAGATGGGTCACTAACCGAAATATTTGGGCCCCCATTTGACCCCAGGATAAATTTTAGGCCCCCGATGACACATGGGTTTTAAAAACATTATCCTACACCCATGCGACCTAACAACAGGTAGAAAATGTTATACCCAATACGGTTATATGCCGTGGATATCCTGCTGAAACGCATATGGGCTTTACACATAACTTTTTTCGGGCAATGGACGTTTTTGCAAGGGGTTTTATGTAGTGCACCCCCCCCTGTAGGGCCATATGCTGGGGGGGGGGTTTGCAGCATGTGTAGGGTGACACATATGCTGTGGGGGGGTTTGCAGCAAGTGTAGGGTGACACAATGTGCTTTGGGTAGGGGGCCAGCAGTGTAGGGTGACCAGTGCTGTTGACACCATGGTTTGGCACCTGGTGTGACACGGGGGGGGCCAGTGTGCGATCGCTGCGTACGTTAGGTCACCTGGGCCCCCACTTCCAGTTTGGTTCGGACCCCGGTTTTCGCTGGGCCCGAGACCGGCACCCCGAGTCCCGACCCTCCCTCGGTTTAGGGCGGGTGGATGCGTCCCGCCCGGCGTGGTGGACGCCGTTCCTCGTTTTGGGTCCCTTTTCATAGGGGGACTCCTCCCGGTAGTTCTATACATTTTCAATTCATTGCAAATTTTCTAAAACTGTAACATAAAAATATTAGCCTCTGTGTTTGACCGTGTATCAACCATTTTTGGGCCTCGGTTCGGGATTGATTTTTTTCGTCATCGAAATCGATTAAATTTCCGTGACGTTGGAGTTGTGACATTGACTTTCACCTGAACTTCATCTATTACCAATTATTCTTGTTTTAAACTTTTAACTGTACATTAAGTGCATCACTTAACATTTAGGGGAATTTATTTGACTTCAAAAGTGGGCCACTTTAGCACATTTACATAAAATAAAACAACAACAACAACAAACAAAAGACAAGTCTGGTTCATTTTCACTTTGTTGAAATACAAATTTTTTACTTTATTTATTTTTCTTTCCAACAACTCGTGTCATTCCTTTTAGGGCCATTGTCTCCTCCCGTTTTATGGGGAATCACTTTTGTCCAATTTACTACATTTAAACATTTATGCACTTTCACATTTCTATGTACTTTTCTATTTAACGAAATTTTTACTTATGTACAAGGAGAAA
>JAMZAV010006840.1:0-32029 GCA_024449915.1 Sweltsa coloradensis | reverse complement strand
GGAAAAAAAAAAAAGGGGGGGACACAACCGGTTTTTTCTTTTTTAACCCCCTTTTTCCCCAAAAGAAATTAAAAACTGGAAAATTTGGCTCAAGCTTTAAAAAGTACTAAAATTCGGTAGGGGGGTTCAAATCTCGTAAAAACCGGAGGCATTTGGTACGTTTTGAAAGGGGGGGGCAAACCTTTTGTAATTTTGTAGGGTACGGGGGGGTCGGGGGCGAAGCCCACCGGGCGGAGCCTTTTTTGACAAAATTTTTAAATTTACTCAAATTATTTCCATGTTTTAACTGCATCGGACTCTGTAACGATGATTTACTCAATACTCGATCTCAAAACAAAAAAATTAACGTGAAGTGGAAATTTAAAAAAAATAGACAGTTTTATTATGAAATGACAAAGCATACATGCAAAATATTTTTTTTACCCTCTTCTTACAAAAAAAAAAACTAACGAAGGGTGTTTTACTTTTATATTTACTGGGAAAACGCTAAATTTTGGGGCCCGTTGATTTTGAGGTAATTTATAGTTTGCGGGGGACCATTTTTCCCTTTGAAAGTGCTTTGGAAGTTTGTAGGTGTTGTTTAAAGTTTCTATGTTATTGTTAATCGTTATTATAAACCTAAAAAAATCATGTTAAAACTTTATTCTAGGATCTGGCTATTTTTTTCCAATTTTTTCTTTCAAAAGGTACTACATCTTTAAAATTTTATGCCATGTGAAATTAAACTTTTAATTTACAGCTCAAAACCCTTTTGGGTAAAAATCCCCAAATGAGTCAAAAAATTCGCACAAAAATCAAAAAAAAAAACCCCGGTAAAGTATATATTCGTTAGAATTATTTTTTTGATTTTTCCCACAAACGTGGCAGTCTTAGTTCAGAGATTTTGAAGGTCCCCTCCATTTCTTTAAGATCGATATGCCGTTTGCCCGATCGTGCGAACAAACAGACAAAAAAAAAACAAACAACAAAAAACAAACAAACTAATAAAAAAAACATTGGAGCTAATTTTTTGAGTAGTCAGTGAAATTAAAGTCTTCGTTTCGCTTCGCTCGCTTCGCTCGCTTCGCTTCGCTCGCTTCGCTCATCCAAAAATTACGATATCAATTTAATTTCTAACACCATTAAACCGAAACATACACTTCACCCACACTTCTCTTAACTTTACTTTACACTTCACATTACACTACTTACACACTTAAGAGGAACATTCTTCCCACTTGCCATTTTGCTTTAATCAAAGTCACTACACTACTCAAAGATGACAGAACGCATAATGATGCGAACGAGCGAACAAATCCCAACTTGCGTCTGCCAAAAACCCTCTAGCAAATCATTCAAAGGGGATGTTTAGATTAGATGCGAGTCTCAGTCACGTGTTCACTCTCACTGAAGTGAGTGACCGGCACACAATACAAGACGGGTCGCTGGATCTAGGTGCCCGTTTAGGGCGCCGCTGCCCAGCCGGGGTGCGCTACACACTCAAGCAGCTTATACACCAAGCAGAGTTGGGGTGATTTCGAGGTTTTACCCAGCCGTCTTTGTAACGTGATGTGAACTTAAAAAACTATCACAATCGAGGGGATTTAGGTACCTGACAACACATGCCAAATTTTTTTTGGGGTACGATTTTCCCTTTCTTGGTGAAAAAAATGGCTTGAAACATGCTCAAAATCACTTTAAGGATGTTAGCTACTGCTACTGCTACTGCTACTGCTACTGCTACTGCTAAACATCTAATACGTCGGCCCGCGATTCTGACCAGACGGGTGGGACTACAATGTTCATATTTTACATGGACTTTAAAGGGTTTTATAGAAATATAGTCTCTTTTGAAAAAAAAAGTTGAAAAAGTTTTTTGGAAGGCTTCCAAATAAAGGTTTTAAAAAAAAGCCTTAATCACTTGGCATACAATCAACCAGTAACCATAGTTACTTGACACTTGTGACGGTATAAGCAGAGTTAGGCGGGAAAGTGCGATACGTAAACAAATAGCGGACATTTAAAATTTTTCTTCTTTGTGTGGAACGAGAAAAAGGTGTCATTATACTCTCATAAAACAAATCAGAAACCGTCCCCGGCCTAGGCCCAGATGTGGAAAATTATTTATAATGCAAAAATGTAGGTCTAAAGTTCCATTTGGCTATAGGACTAGTAAAATTCATAAATTACATACATGTTTGACAAGCCTAGCCAACCCTATGCCAGCACAACATTGTTCGATATGAACTTGCTCAACTTTGTTTACATAATTGGGAACAATCAAATCATTTCATACAACTTGTCTTTCGATTTGGCCCGCGTTTATGAAGGCACTGCCAAACTAGAATAAATATAGAACTTTTTCGAGCTCTTTGCTATACGCAAATCTTTTTAAAATGTTTGGATTTCGTGATACTCTTTCAACCAATAACATCCTATATAATGGCTAGACCCGCCCTTCGGTGGTCCACTTCCGGTACAATTAGAAGCCATCTTAAATGACAGTTTACATGTTTAAACAAATGGGAGCGATTTGTGGCCAAATAGTTCTCAAGTTGCCGCCAGGTGACAGGTAAGCCCTACTAGCCTTTAACACCAAATGATTACTAAATTCCCTTATGCAATCAACTTCGTTTTGTTTCTTTTGTTTAATACCATGCTGCACAAGCTAAAACCATATCAAACAATCCAGTAAAATACTTTATTGCATTAAAAAAGCATAAATTAAAACACAAATCGCCATTTTGAAATGGGCCGGTTGAGTCTTCAATTGCTACGCTCGCGCCTGTGCGGAGGTATAGGAGACTGCTAATCTAGCCTACTATAGGGGTTAATATCAATGCTTTCAACTCACAACCCATGACGTTTTCCACGATACCGTTCAAGAATACCAATTCCTTCGAAAACGAAAAAAGACTCGTTTTTTAAATTGCGTTTTCAACTCATCTCCCACGAACTCAAGAATTGGGGTTTCCCGTCCTTTTACCGCGTTATACCATGGTTATACCACCTATACCCAGGATGTACATGAATCCGGGTCTAGATATTTTACATCCTATATTGTGTACTGCAATACATAGAATTTAAATCAACTTGATAAAAATATTATATTTTAGCAAATAATTTTGTAATGGAACTTGAAAAAGTAATGAGATTCACACACATAACAAAAACTTGTAGAAATACAGCCAAACCTTACACACTCAAAAGGAATGAGATCTAAAAAAGGGCCAAGCTCATCTACCTTCCACATAAACGTACAGTGTCCCATTACAGCATCCTCGAAAGCTTGGCAAAATAGAATTTGCATGTTATTACGTTGAAATTAATTAGAAAAAAAGAACTTGGATAAACTATTACGTTAAATTAAAAATCGCAAATTCTATTTTGCCAAGCTTTTCGAGGATGCTGTTATGGGACACTGTACGTTTATGTGGAAGGGTAGATGAGCTTGGCCCTTTTTTAGATCTCATTCCTTTTGAGTGTGTAAGGTTTGGCTGTATTTCTACAAGTTTTTGTTATGTGTGTGATATAAAGATAGTCCGATAGAAGGTTCAGGCATGGGGTACGTCAGCCAACCTAACATTCCTGCTATTGTTGGTTTGTTTCTTCCTGGAAATGAATTGTTGTCAGTGTCATCCGACGTTGCTTTCCCAAAAAGTATAGTAGAAATGTTGATTTTTAACTCTAAAATCTGCCCCTCTATGCCCCCATGGCATGAAAGTTAGGGGGACAATGCCCCCCTTGCCCCCCCCCTGTTCCGACGCCACTGAAGACCGGCAGTTCTGACTGAAGGTTTCTTCCGAGGTGTTCCTCAGTCGTTAATGCGTTAATGCAGTCATTGGATATCCCTTCATAATTGTCCTTACACCAATTTACCTTGTTACTATACTTATAATTCACCTGGGAAGGGGCATGCATTGCACCCTGGGCAGGTGTCCCATGAAAATGATATTTCTATAATCATACAATTAATTGCGTGGTAGAACACACTATACTGTAATGTCTACCCACATTTTATTATGCATTTATTTGTTGTTCAGCTCTTCTTATTGTCGATGTCAGCCATTTTGAACCGGACCTTAAACGAGTGTACACTTTCGATACATGGTCCATGTGCCGATTGTGACCAAGAATGGACTAGACCTAGAGCTATAAGACTGTATTCCTACGTCATTGACCGAGAATAAGTACATTCTATGAAGTTTATCGTAGACTTGTTGGATGAGCGTAGCGAGCGTAGCGAGCGAAGCGAAGATTCTATTTCACTACACCGGAGAAAAAATTCCGGCATGTTTTTGTTTTGTTTTTTTCTTCTTTTTTTCTATTTGTATTTTTGTGTGTTTGTTAACACGATTCCGGCTAAACCGATACTCCAATTGCGATGAAAATTTTCTGGAGGCTCTCGAAATCTCTGAACTTAGAACTGCCACGTTTTGAGCGCAATCGGGAAATTTTTTCTTATAAAGAACGCAATTTTACGATTTTTTTCGATTTTTTTAAAATTTCTTCGACTTATAACACCTACATGCTTTATCCGATTGTAATGATTTTTTCACAGAACCTTAATTTTATGAATTAAGATATTCGTGTGAAATTTGAGCGTAATCTAAAAATTATTTCTCATGAAAATCGAAATTTTACGTTTTTTTTTTCTTTTTTAAAACAATTCTTTGACTTATAACACCTACATGCTTTATCCTATTGTAATGATTTTTTCACAGAACCTTAATTTCATGAATTAATATACTCGTGTTAAATTTGAGCGCAATCGAATAATTATTTCTTATGAAAATTGCAATTTTACGATTTTTTTATTTTTAAAAAATTACGATTAATTAAAACAATTAGTTTTTTTTTTTATATTATTATAAAAATTTAATTTAATTTTTTATATAATTTAATTTAATTAAAAAAAATCTTCGACTTAGTAATGATTTTTTCACAGAACAACAGAAAATCCGCGTAACACATGGCATCTCAATGCACCATATACGCTCATCCAACAACGCGGCGGGACTTAAGCGTTTTCCTAGTATTCGGACACAGACCTGGACCTGGACCTAGCCATTGAATGTAATTCAAACACACCCCCACTGTAAGAATCTACTACGTTAAATACTCTTGCTATATAGTCGTTCCGATAGGTAAAGTTATTCGCTCAAACGGGGTGGCAAAGGTTCACGCATACCATTCGATTCCCAACACCCACAGCTATCATTTTAAGCTTGATTAACTCAACATTTCGTTCGCCTTCATAGCGTCGCGACGCTATGAACACGACGACGCTCAATTTTTTCGTCCGCGCAGTGACAACTTAAATATTAAATTTCTTTGTTATAAATGCATTTATCAGACATCATCTTTATGTCCATGTTGAAGCATCAATAACGTTTAATATAGTGTACTTGTTATACGTCCAAATACATAAATATAGTTTACACTACAGTGATTTTAATAGACCTCAAGCTACGTTTTTTTTTAAAATACGCACTGCTTTCGTTTGATGGCAAAGTAGAGTTTTTTTCAAAAATGATTATTCAAATGCTCAATGTAATAGTTAATGATGTTTGGCAATAAAATGGCTTTTTGGATTTGGCCATAAATATTACAGATACACTGTAAATAATAAAATACCTAAAGCTGCGCGCGGCACCCGAGTCTAGAAAAACGTACTATATCACTGTAAATTTCCTTCTAATTAAATTTTAATTCATTTTTTTTCACTCTTGAACGCAAATAAAGCAAATCAGGATTAGGATAAAATGTAATTCGAACAAAAAAGTAAGTCAGTATCCAAAAATGGGTCCCTGCTATATATTTTAAGAAAATGAACGTTTGCAAAGACAATTGCCAGTGGATATGTTTAAAGTTGTATATTAGATATAAAATAATCCCCTATCTGGGATAAAACATAACATGATATATTTTTTTGGCGATTATGGTTTATGCAACTAGTTGAATTCCTGAAAAAAAATATGTGTCAAAACGGGTGACACTCAATATTTTATTTCACACTTTACCACTTCAATGCCGAATTACTACTTTAAGCATAGCTTTTTAAGCGTTAAAATATTATTCTGAGAGTATCTTACCAAGCAAAAGCATTGTTACAGGGAAACAAAAAGAATATGTAGGTATAAGACTGTTCCAAAAGGGGGTCCCAAAATGTATAATTAGTAAATAAACTAATATTTATATATAAAATTGTATACATTGTGCATTTGTCATTACAACAATTACACCATGTCCATGTACATTGTTTAGCCATTAATATACCATACATTAAGACACAATATAATAGTAGACATAAAGGCAATATAACTGTAAAATAAAAATAGAAACCCTCTAAACAGTAAATGCAGATTGCTGCATGCAGCTTTCAGGTTCGAGTGGCATAATGCCAAATCATACCGTTATAATAACGGTAAAAAAAATGATAAATAACGGCGTTATTTACCCATTTTATGAATTTAGTAATTATTGTTGCTTAAAAAAGAAATGAGGCAAACGTAATTATTTATAAGATTAATAATTAATAAAGAAATCCAGTCTGTTCAAAATATGTGTTGTCAGAGAACTCATTTTGCTTCAAACATTGTTATATAAGTCTATCTCTAGTCAAAATCCCTGCAGTAGCCTATAGCATAGACTTTTTGTAAGAAAAGGATATGCATATTTCGATACGTGAAATGATAATATAAAATTTAAAAAAATTTTTTCAATCACGTCTGAGTCGATGTTTTCTTCGTTTCATCCTTCTTTTTGTACTGACATCAGAATTTGTACAAGTCTGTATTTTGCACCTGTGGGTACGACGAAGAAAATTACGCAATCAATAACATGATATGGAAGACATTGGCGTGAAAAATTTGCATCTAAGAGTTACAGCACATCAGTTGGAGCTGGTTCAAGCTAAACCCATATTCAAGAACCGGCGTAGCTTCTGAAATCGTTGATATCTTCCATCCATGAAAACTCTGGAGGAGGTATTTTTGAAAAGGATCCATGGCTCATTTCCCTATATCAGCCCTGAGTGTTTGCACGGTTGATGATATAATGAAGTGCGTCCCTTACAAGGTGGGAGAAAAGTATGTTCTATAGTGCCCCTTTTCGTGCAGAACAACAAAACAACGAATAGCGCAAATCGTTTTATTTTTGTTATGCTATCTCCTCCATAAATTTTTAACACAAACTTTTTCTACACCATCCATTGTTTCTATTTCTAAAATTTCTTCGAAATTGTGGAACTAAATGTTATCGGTACACTAGACTGTATTGACAACGTACCAGATCCTTTATCGTGGGCAAGAAAGCTTATACTAGAATTATACTTCATGCTAATCACGCGACAGGAGCGGGATTTTGAGACTTGTTATTATTTGTGACGACACGGATGTCGCCATATTGATCCTCTTCCTTTGCCATCAATAAAACCAAAAGGTTAACTACACTGATGTTCACTTGATGTCCAAAGGGAGCACTTGTGGCAGAACCTATAACATGTGCCATGTTAGTTTTGTGACATCAGCAAGGCTCTTCGAGGCACGAGATTTCTTCATGGATTTTAAGTGTTTTAGCAAAATTTTTGTTAGTGTCGACGCCGTTTCTTCTTGAGAATGTAATTATGACGACGATAAAAAATAATTAATAAATACATAAATAAAATATAATGTACAAATAAAAATAAACATTGTTTGTAATTTGTCTGCAATTAAAAACCAACCTTGTAGCCTATTTTTGTTCAAGAAATCTTTTATCTTAAAAAACGGGCATCTTCAAAGGCGAAAATTTGGAAGACATGAAATCTTACATAGTACGCTATGGGGAAAGAAACATGCAACACACTTCTCGGGATGCACGCATTATCTTGATGTTATACATGTTAGTGCTTTTGAAGGAAAAGGAAAGATAGCTGCAGCAAAAAATAATACTCGGACAAGCTTTTGATGGGAATCCCGAAACAATGAATGGTGTAGAAGAGTTTGTGTATAAACTTTATGGAGGAGAAAAACATAACAAAAGTAAACGATTAGCGCTATTTGTTGTTCTGCACGAAAAGGGGAACCATAGAATCTACCTTTGTCCCTCCTTGTAAAGACGCACTTCATAAAAAAAATCAAACGTGCAAACTATCAGTCAGATATATGGAAAGAGCCTTGGAATCCTTTCCAGGAAAAAATCCCCCAGAGTTACATGATGGAAGATATCAACCATTTCTCAAGCCTCGTTGGTTCAATTTGACTAGAGATAGCCATTATATAAAACAATCTTTGAAGCAAAATAGTTCTCTGCAAACGAATACTGTGAACAAACTGTACTTCTTTATTTATTAATTATCTTAAAAAATTACGTTTTGCGTAATTTCTTATTGTGAAACAATAATCACTAAATTAATTAATTAATTAATATCGAGCCCAATTTCCAACTAAGTCGAGTAGGGGGTGGGACGTTCCCACCACATTCTTGGCTCCCCGGGCTTATCCATGGGCTAGCTATACCTGGCGCTTCTTCCACATAATTTATTCTTCCTCTGCATCATCTTTCTTCCTCGTCACTGTCTTCTTCCTCAGGGACCTCCACCAGTTTTTGCCATATTTTTTCGTTTTTTCCGTTCATTTTCCTGGGTTTAAACCTTTCCCAAGCTGCATTTCTCCTTTTGAAAACCATTGCTATAAAGTCTTCCCATCTCAGTCTGGGCCTCCCTCTTTTTCCCCTGTTAGTTTCCTGCGTCTTGTTCATTTTTGCATCTTCGGAATCCTGTTGTTTTGCATGCTCTTCATGTGTCCAAAACCATCTCAGCCTTTCTTTCCCCAGCTTAAAGTTTAAAACTCTCTACTCTTAGTTCTTCCTTATCTTCGTGCTCCTCATCTTATCAATCTTCGTAACTCCCGTTACACTCCTTAAAAATTGCAATTCCGCAGCTTCAATTTGTTTTTCTTCTTTACCCCCAACTGGCCATGTCACTGCACCATATGTGAGTACCGGTACAAAATATGCTTTGTATATTATTAAAAGTTAAAAAAAAAATATTTTTAATATCCGGTAAGTAACGGTACGATTTATCATTCATTATGCACTCGAGCCTTGAAGCTGCATGCAGCAATCTGCATTTACTGTTTGGAGGGCTTCTATTTTTTTATTTGACAGTTATATTGCCTTTTTGTCTACTATTGATGTAATGACATTAATAGCTAAACAATGTACATGTACATGGTGTAATTGTCGTAATGACAAATGTACAATGAATACAATAAAGTTTTATAAATATTTATTTACTAGTTATACATTTAGGGACCCACTTTATGGAACAGTCTATAACTACATATTCTTTATATTTCCCTGTAACAATGCTTTTGCTTATGTAAGATACATCAAAATAAATGTCTTAAACGCTTAAACGCTATGCTTAAAGTAAGTAATTTGACATTGAAGTGGGGAAGTGTGAAAGAAAATATTGAGTGTCACCCCGCTGTGACATATATTTTTTTTAGGAATTCAACTATTTGTACAGCTATAACCCCAAAGAATGGGAAACAGGTTATGTTTTATCCCAGCTAGGAGATAATTATATCTAACATACAACTATAATCATATCCACTGGGGCAATTGTCTTTGCAAACCGTCCAAATTTTTTAAAAATATGTAATGGGGACCCACTTTTGGAAACTGACTGTACTTTTTTGTTTGAAATTTCATTTATTCTAATCAGGATTTGCTTTAATTACGGTCAAGAGTGAAAAAATAATGAATTAACTTTAATTAGAAGAAAATGTACAGTGATATAGTACGTTTTTCCCGACTCGAGTGCCGCGCGCAGCTTTAGGTATTTCATTATTTACAGTGTATCTGTAATATTTATGGCCAAATTGAAGATAGCCGTTTTGTTGTTTACATCATTAACTATTATATTGAGCATTTGAATAATCATTTTTGAAAAAAACTCTACCTTGCCATCAAACGAAAACAGTGCGTATTCTTAAAAAAAAAAGCATCTTGAGGTCTATTTGAAAATGAAAACGGACTGTATTTATGTTTTTGGACGTATAACAAGTACACTATATTAAAACGTGGTTAATGGTGAAAACATGGACATAAAGATGATGTCTGTAAGTGAATTTATAACAAAGAAATGTAATATTTAAGTTGTCAATGTGCGGACGAAAAAATTGAGCGTCGGTCGTGTTCATAGCGTCGCGACGCTATGAAGGCGAACGAAATGTTGAGTTAATCAAGCTTAAAATGTTTAGCTGTGGGTTTTGGGGAATCGAATGGTATATGTAAACCTTTGCCATTTCCGATTGAGACAATTCTCGTGAATTTGGGGTCTATCGGAACGACAAATAGGTCTACATATGCTATGTAGGGTGTGTTTATACTAGCTCCAGGGAAAAAATGCGTTTTTTTTTTGTTATAATTTAACTTCTATCCTTTTGGGTAAATAACTGATAAAAAAGAAAACAACTAAATAGATGAGACACAACAATGAACTACAGTTAAGTAAATATTTTAAATAGTGATATAAAAACAACAATGCTTAAAACAAAAAAATTTTGGGTTAAAAATTCAAAAGGATAATATGCAGAACATCAATGAAACTACGTTAAAGTAAATTCGAAATAGTATTATTACAACAATGCTTTAAAAACACAACAATTTTGGTAACACATTCGAAAAGGAATTAAATGCAATAACGAATCAAATATAAAAAAATGGTGGAAAAAGAAATGGATAGAAAGAAAAAGAATAAAAAGAAAGAGGTAGAGGTGGAATTCGTGGAAAAAGGAATATTGCTTTTGTGTATAAAAGAGAAATATATTTTACCAACAAAAGAAAAAATTATCTGTGCTAGATCACAGAGTTTCTTATGTGCTACACCTACGCTGAGCTAGCGTGAATATTTTGACAGAATTTTTTGTTATGTTGGGAAAACAATTTTCAAGTTATCTGCATACTTTCGTTTGAATGGCACATCCATTGTCGTAGGTTACACCCGGGAAACTTAATTGCCAAGTTTAGAATAAGTTGAATAATAAAAAAAAATCTCTAGCTGCTATTAGCATTCATTCCTTCATGCAGGCCTCATTAAATCGTTACACAACAATTGATTTATGTACGAGAAGAACGGATGTTTATCTGCTCATTCATTCAAGCTGGTTCCATTATC
The DNA here is from genome assembly GCA_024449915.1 of Sweltsa coloradensis. Taxonomy (NCBI): domain Eukaryota; kingdom Metazoa; phylum Arthropoda; class Insecta; order Plecoptera; family Chloroperlidae; genus Sweltsa; species Sweltsa coloradensis. Next base: position 20,883 of record JAMZAV010006840.1, on the reverse strand, counting down.
CTTACAGCTATTGATTTATGTCGAACGGATATTTATTTACTCATTCATTCTATCATTTCATCTTTACAGCGCTAACAATTGATTTATGTCGGAGCTGAACGGATGTTTATCTGCTACACATACTGTCCGAGGGATTCACACGCGAGGTTATACGGCTAATTAGTATATGATGTTGAATGGGAATATTCCTGCACAGAGAATGAGTAGCCCTGACCATGTGAATATAAATACTAGCTACGACGAAGCCTCATCAGTATCAACTTCTTAGCTGCCAAGTGGCTGTCAACCAAGCATAATGAAGCTCGTCCACGTCCAGGCTCTAGTGGGGCTAACGATTGTTGCCTGGCTAGTTTGCGAATCACAAGAGTATGGAGTTAACATGGTAAGCCATCTGAATGTAATATCTTGCCTGGCACCTGTGATACACGTTCCGTATTGATATTAAGAATATACGACTCTTTCTTCATAAAACAGTGAAGTCAAGTAGGAGGTTGTAGCTGATCGACCTTTCTCGACTCTGCTCTCTAACGTTGGACATTAATTTAAATAAAATTTAAAAAAAATATTCGAAATTGTTAAAGATTGAATTTAATGAAATAACCACAATTAAATAAGTCAAAGATGATGCACTAATATGAACCAAATAATTAGGAAGATACTGATCGTATTAAGTGACGTTATGAACTTGATAAGATAAAAAAAGCATAAGGCAATTAAAAGAATGAAAGACCCACAAACTTCAGCGTCAATAAAGTACACACATAACAAAAAAATTGTAGAAATACAGCAAACCTTACACACTCAAAGGAATGAATCTAAAAAAGGGCCAAGCTCATCTACCCTTCCACATAAACGTACAGTGTCCCTAACAGCATCCTCGAAAAAACTTGGCAAAATAGAATTTGCGATTATTAATTTAACGTAATAGTTTATCCAAGTTCTTTTTTTCTAATTAATTTAAACGTAATACATGCAAATTCTATTTTGCCAAACTTTTCGAGGATGCTGTTATGGGACACTGTACGTTTATGTGGAAGGGTAGATGAGCTTGGCCCTTTTTTAGATCTCATTCCTTTTAAATGTGTAAGGTTTTGGCTGTAAATTTCTACAAGTTTTTTTTATGTGTGTGATCTCCCTTACTTTTTTTAAGTTTCCATTACAAAATTATTTGCTAAAATATAATATTTTTATCAAAGTTGATTTAAATTCTATGGTATTAGCAGTAACAATATAGGATGTAAAATATCTAGACCCGGATTCATGTACATCCTGGGTATAGGTGGTATAACCATGGTATAACGACGGTATAAGGACTGGACCCCAATTCTTGAGTTCGTGGGAGATGAGTTGAAAACGCAATTTGAAAACGAAGTCGTTTTCGTTTTCGAAGGAATTGGTATTCTTGAACGGTATCGTGGAAAACGTCATGGGTTGTGAGTTGAAAGCATTGATATTAATTAAACCCCTATAGTAGGCTAGATTAGCAGTCTCCTATACCTCCGCACAGGCGCGAGCGTAGCAAATTGAAGACTCAACCGGCCCATTTCAAGATGGCGATTTGGTGTTTTAATTTATGCTTTTTTAATGCAATAAAGTATTTTACTGGATTGTTTGATATGGTTTTAGCTTGTGCAGCATGGTATTAAACAAAAGAAACAATACGAAGTGATTGCATAAGGGAATTTAGTAATCATTTGGTGTTAAAGGCTAGTATGCTTACCTGTCAACCTGGCGGCAATCTTGAGAACTATTTGGCCACAAATCGCTCCCATTTGATTAACATGTAAACTGTCATTTTAAGATGGCTTCTAATTGTACCGGAAGTGGACCACCGACTGCTGGTCTAGCCAATTATATAGGATGTCTATGGTTGAAAGAGTATCACGAAATCCAAAACACTTTAAAAAGATTTGCGTATAGCAAAGAGCTCGAAAAAGTTCTATATTTATTCTAGATGGCAGTTGCCTTCATAAACGCGGGCCAATCGAAAGACAAGTTGTATGAAATGATTTGATTGTTGCAATTATGTAAACAAACAGTTGAGCAAGTTCATATCAGAACAATGTTGTGCTGGCATAGGGTTGGCTAGGCTTGTCAAACATGTAATGTAAGTATGAATTTTACTAGTCCTATAGCCAAATGGAACCTTAGACCTACACTTTTGCATTATAAATAATTTTCCACATCTGGGCCTAGGCCAGGGACGGTTTCTGATTTGTTTTATGAGAGTATAATGACACCTTTTCTCGTTCCACACAAAGAAGAAAAATTTTAAATGTCCGCTATTTGTTTACGTATCGCACTTTCCCGCCTAACTCTGCTTATACCGTCAACAAGTGTCAAGTAACTATGGTTACTTGTTGATTGTATGCCAAGTGTTTAAGGCTTATTTTAAAACCTTTATTTGGAAGCCTTCCAACAAACTTTTTCAACTTTTTTTTTCAAAAGAGACTATATTTCTATAACCTTAATGTCCATGTAAAATATGAACATTGTAGTCCTACCCGTCTGGTCAGAATCGCGGGCCGACGTATTAGATGTTAGCAGTAGCAGTAGTAGGCAGTAGTAGGCAGTAGCAGTAGCTAACATCCTTAAAGTGATTTTGAGCATGTTTCAAGCCATTTTTTCACCAAGAAGGAATAATCGTACCCCAATAAAATTTGGCATGTGTTGTCAGGTACCTAAATCCCCTCGATTGTGATAGTTTTCAAGTTCACATCACGTTACATGACGGCTGGGTAACACCTCGAAATCACCCCAACTCTGCTTGGTGTATAAGGTGCTTGAGTGTGTAGCGCACCGCGGCTTGGCTGCGGCGCCCTAACGGGCACCTAGATATACAAAACCTTATTCATATCTGACTATGCTAACGCATACAACAAGTTGTAGAAATACAGCCAAAACTTATACACTCAAAAGTAATGAGAATTAAAAAAGGGCCCCTCCACATAAGCGCATTCCTAATTCACAATCCCACATTTCCCCGAAAAATATTAACTTACCTATTTATTTAAACGTAATAGTCATGCAAATTCTATTTTGCCAAGCTTTTCAACATTGTTTTTACGGTACACTGTACGTTTATGAATTATGCTTATGCGCAAATGTGGAAGGGTTGATGAGCTTGGTCCTTTTTTTAAAAGATCTCATTACTTTTAGTGTGTAAGGTTTGGCTGTAGTTTACAAGTTTTTGTATGCGTGGGATCTAATTACTTTTTTCAAGTATTACTGAAAAAAAAGTTTATTATTATTGTATTTATTTATTATTTGAAAATTTATTTATATTATTATTTACAATTTAATACTTTATTTTTTATGCCAGTTCACCAACATGACTAGTTTGTCACTCTTTTCATCTTATCGGTTATCACCATTTACGAAATTGTATTTTATATCCCCCGTTTTATTCTTCATTCATCTTGGGCTTTCATCTGTTTTATAATATATAGTTTTGTTTTTCAAGTTTTTCTTGTTGTAAAATTTTTATTTAATAGTACTTGTTCATGTATTTAATAATGTAACATATTTGTATGGTTTTAAAATTGTATTCTTAATTGTTTAGTTTAAGTTACCTAACAAGCTTGTGGGTTAAAACCTTAGACCATATAAGGTTAAAACCTGTTGATAGTGATCAATAAATACATTTTTGTTTTATCGTATAAGAATTTTTATAAAGTGGTTTTAATTGCTATGGTAGAACCTATATCCCGGTCCCCGAAAAATTTATTTTTGTACGCATTGCAGGTGATTATTGTCAAGTTTCTATAGTTACTTGTTGATTTTATGCCTGTAAAAGGCTTTTATTAAAACCTTTATTTTTATACCTTCAAGGATACTTTATTAACGTTTTCTTTTAAATGGCACTTCTTAACTATTACCTTAATGTCAATGTAAAATATGAACATTGTAGCCCCACCAGTGTGGTCTGAATCGCTGTGTACTGACGAATTAGAAAGAAGCCAGTAGTAGCCAGAAGCCAGTTGATGTTTCAAGCCATTTTTTCACCAAAAAGGAATGCTCGTACCCAAACTAAATTCGGCATGTGTTGTCAGGTACCTAAATCATCTTGATTTTGATAGTTTTTATGTTTACATCAAGTCTCATGACGGCCGGGTAACATCTCGAAATCACCATTACTTTGCTTCCTGTATTCCTGTTCTTGTTGCCTGAGTGTGTAGCGCGCCATGGCTTGGCTGCGGCGCCCTACCGGGCACCTAGATATGCCTGGAGGCCACTTAAACAACAAGAATAGGATGAACTAAATAAGGCTCACTATCACACCATCAATTCAACTCCAAGTATCTAGAAAATGTAACCATTTAACTATTAGTCAGATGAAATCGTCTTATTAAACGAGGGAGCGGAGCAACTGTCTCCATTCAACTCAAATGGCGCTTATTCTGTGAGTCTGTGTGTGTGCTGTACGTCGAAAATAGTCTGAATCGCTGAACAGATTGCGCTGAAATTTTAAACAGACATCCGGTTTGAGTTTATTGACTACTCTAACAAAATCAGAAAGATTCGTTGCTATTTAAACCTACAATAAATCAAAATGTGATTTTAAAAAAATATCGATAGCATTTTGTTTAGATAATTTATATGTAAAAAAGGCCACAGCCTGCGATTTAACTCGGGCAACGTAAAAGTCGTTTTTAAACGAGTGAGTGAGCCATGTGTATAGTACCAGGTATCAATCCCCATCCTGGGCTAGATCCAGCCTTAGGTATATGGGAGGAAAGGGGATGTACCCGGGTATCAACACTTGGCTCAGTCACTCGTTTAACAACGACTTTGGCGTTTTCCTAGTTATCCTACCGTTGCTCAGTCTAAAACCCACCAGACCACTAGTTGGTTACCAATAAAGCCAACCGTTTAAATACTAAAAAAGAATACAAGTTAAACGAACAATACACAATGGTGGACAGATGAAGTAAAATATTGATCTCGTGCCGGACACTCAGACTATAAGGAAGTTAGAAAAAAACAAGACAAATCCAGATAATCAAGCTTTCATTTAGGTTACTAGGGAAACGCCAAAGTCATTGTTAAGCGAGTGAGTTAGCCATGTGTTGAGTACCCAGTAACATTACTTTTTTCCCCCTACCTTCGGCCTCCCTAGCCTATCATAGGCTAGAGTGGCGCATTATGGCCTTACAGTTGACGCGCCCTTGCACCAACTTAACTTTAAAACCCTATTTATATATATAAAAACGAATGTATGTCTGTTTGTATGTTTGTCATTTATGCATTACTACACCATTCGTCCGATCTCTATGAAACTTGGCACATATTATATGTATTTTTTCACTGGGAAGATTTCTATGCTATCAATTTTGTTGAAACACGTGGTGATCGGTGTCTGCAAAGAGGATACATTCGTTTTAATACATTTCCCACACAACTGCTTGAACAGTTAGCCGGCCGCGTCGATCGAACGCGCACTTGGTCCAAAGCACGTCTCCCCTTCTTCCAGCCATCTACGACCTTGGCTGCGAGATACATCGCCGGAGCTATCTTTCTCGCACTCATTACGCTTAATGGCTAACACAGATGCTGTCAACGGCGCTGGAATTATATAGATATTTAAGTCCTGTTAAGTAAATATTTTGGTTTGACCATTAAGACTACTCTACTAGCGTGGCTCCCTCAGCTGCATTACATAAGCAGCCACGCGCGACGGGTAAGCTAGATGAAACTTGGCACATATGTATCACGTGACTGGAAAGACCCAACCGAGTCGGTCTGCCATTACAGCCGTCACTTCACTACGGTTCTGTCAACAGCAAAGTTAGATTTCACATCATTTCTTCACCATCTGTTAATTTGATAGATATTTGTATGTTTTTCATAGGCCTGTTAAGTTGTCAAGTGGTTAATCTCAGTAATCCATAAATTAATGTTTTTATTCATATTTTGATGGAACCGGAACCGAAACCAAAACCTGGAACCGCACATCCCTAATAGACTACACCATTCATCCGATCTCCATGAAACTTGGCACATTTATGTATTTTTCACGAAGAAGGTTTCTATGCTATTCATTTTGTTCTAACTCCTCCACGAGGTGATCGGTGCCTGCAAAGAGGACTCACCAATGAATTGACTTCGACACCGTTGGACATGTCACCATGAAACACATACACGTATTTGTTTATAGCATACGTTCGTTTTTCATCCGATCTCCATGAAACTTGGCGCATGTATGTATTTTTTCACGAAGAAGGTTTCTATGCTATTCATTTTGTTCTAACTCCTCCACGTGGTGATCGGTGCCTGCAAAGAGGACTCACCAATGAATTGACTTCGACACCGTTGGACATATCACCATGAAAGTTGACACATATACGTATTTTTTTTATGGAGAAGTACACTCCCGCGAAGGGTTCTGACACAACACACAACAACAACAACAACAACAACAACAACAACAACAAAAAAAAAAAACACAATTACATCGCAGAAACGCGCGATGGGTCAGCTAATTATTTATACGAATATAATTATCAAACTTACCTAAATATGCAAATGTTGCCGGGTACTCAGCACATGACTCGCTCACTCGTCAAACAACGACTTTGGCGTTTCCCTAGCCTAGTTGGCTTAAGTGCCATTAAAGCTGAAATGTGGGAGACGTGGGTTTAATCCCCTGGTCGGGAAAGATTTTGTTATTTCTGGATTGTATTTTAAAAATTATTAAACATGTTTTGAATTGCATATAACGCAGTGTAGTCCATCATCTGTGAAAATACTATGGAAAACATAGCCATTACGAAATACGTGTAAAGATTGCAAGGTTTACTCCTCCGAGCGAAATTTGGGGGACATTGAGCGTGCCTGATTCGATAAACCTTGGGCACGGCATTTCACAGCCAGGCAAATAACAAACAAAAATATTTTTTCAAAATCAAAACCATTGTCGTTAGAATAGGGTCGGGGCCCTGACACCGAATCGCCTTGACACCGAATCGCCGTGACACCGAAAACTCTAGTAAAAAAAAATTCAAAAGTGTTTCCGGATGGGTCGTGACACCGAAAATCATTTTTCTAAGTCCAAAAACCGTTTGGGTCGTGGCACAGAAACGTCTTGACACCGAATCGCCTTGACACCGAAAAAACAGTATGAGTCGTGACACAGAAATATTTCGACAGGGGTATCCCTGACACCGAAAAACAGTATGGGTCGTGACACCGAAATGTTCCGACAAGGGTATCCCTGACACCGAATCGCCTTGACACAGAAAATTTCTGTGCCACGACCTATACTGTATGCGTCGTGACACCGAACGTTTTAGATTCTGAAGCGCCCTCGGTGTCACGACGCATGCTGTATGTGTCGTGAGACTGAATTTCGCTGTCACGGCGTATGCTGTGTGTGCCGTGACACCGAAATAAAGTGTTTTCCGACACACCATCCGGAAACACTTTGAAATTTTTTACTAGAGTTTTCGGTGTCACGGCGATTCGGTGTCAAGGCGATTCGGCGCACGGCCCATGCTGTATGCGTCCTGAGACAGAATCTAAAACGTTCGGTGTCACGATACATACAGTAGTGGTCGTAGCACCGAATTTTTCGGTGTCACGGCGATTCTGAGTCAAGGCGATTCGGTGTCATGGCCCCGACCCGTTGAATAATTTCTACACATTGGCAGCCTATTTTACAATTTATTATTCTTTGTAGGTTTAAGAGTCTTCACTAGACAAATGTGATCATGGCAAATGTACAACGCTCTGGAGAAAAATTGAATCAACATACATGAATTCTAAAAAGCACAAAACACAGATATTTTTATGCAGAATGACATACAACAAACAGAATTGCTTAATAAACCCTACCATTCACCATTGTTAAGCGTAAAGTCAACGTGGCGGGAACAACCCCTTCTTTTTCCCGTTGCGTCGACTTTATGCGTAACCATGGTGTATTGTAGGGCTTATTTCGTTCATCAATTTTTTATTAATGTCTGTTCTTCTGCATAAAAATATCTGTGTCTTGTGCATTTTAGAATTCTCGTATGTCGTTTTAATTTTTCTCCAGAGCGTTGTACATCTGAATTTGAGTGCTTTCGAGCTTGCCGTGTACATGTCTGTCTCGTGAACACTCTTAAATAGAAATGGATCTATCTGATTTGTAAGCAGTTCTCAGTGAACTCGTACGGGATGTCTGTCTAAAATTTCAGCGCAATCTATTCAGTGATTCGGCTGATTTTCGGTGTACACACACACACAGTCACAGACCCAAGAATCACAGAAGCGCTGTTTCAGTTGAATGGAGAAACTCAGTCGCTTCGCTCCCTCGTTTAAAAATGTAACAAATAAATAATTTAATGTGTTTTAGAGCATGTCAGTTCCAGAATTGATTTTCAGTGGTGCATTTCAATTAAATTTGACACTTACCCGCCTTGCCAACGCTATCCCATTCGAAGGTGTTATTGTTGACCAACACAACCAAAGATACAACCACCATAACTATCATTTGGAGAGATCCACAGGTCGACACTTCCACCGCGAGTGACGCAAGCTGCGTAACGTGGCTCCAGATACGTTTTAACACAAAGTATACTAAGTTAAATGTGTAAGATGTTGAAACAAAGCATCAAACACACGCACACTCGCACATAAGCTTAATTGGAATAAGGATGTCTACACTGGGCGTCATTGAATGTTCACATAAAATTGATTGGCTTCACATCGTCTAGATAGCACTAGTTGCTGCCTCTCTTTCTCGTCCTCGGCATATGAAGTAAATAGTTCATAATCGTTTGTCATTTTCAGGGCCCCTACGATATTGTGTTAGAGCAAGTATTTGCATGTGAAGACCAGGGAAATGGCAAAGGAAATTTCCAATTATCACTGTACCTGGGTCCTCCAGACGCGTCCAGGAAGAGGAAGAGGCTGCATAGAGGAACCTTCTCCTGGCCATTCACCAAGGAACAGACAGAATCCATGGAGGTAAGCGTGAATAATTTCTCGTAAGAAACCTTCCCAGAGTGCAATGCATATTGCATACCCCACTTCAGGTGTCTAACTAGGTATATTGGAGATAGCACAATTATGAATGGATATTGTCTTGAGAGGACTCGATTCATTACATTTGCATTAACGACTGAGAAAAACCTCGGAAAAAACTTTAGTAGTCAGGTTTACGGATCTCGACGGGATGTAAACCCGAGACCTCCCAAATCACTGTCGGTTAAGCGTGACCTCAATGTTACTCTAACTCTCACCCGTTAAAAAATGTTGGAATAACCACTTTAATTTTAATAAACTAGGAAAACGCCAAAGTCGTTGTTGGACGAGTGAGCTAATAGCCGGGTACATAATTTGCGAACCATGACGACTGCAGCAGTGCAAGTCGACACTGTCTGCCATCTGATGCGTTAGCTAGATCGCTATGCAAGCGGTCGCGGGCGACACCAAAACATATCACATCGCCAACGCCAAAGTATTGAAGCTACAAATATTCCAAAATATGTGTTAGAAAGGTCAATACATGAACTCGAGTTCGACTCGATTTGTTCTGCATCCATCTATTCATGCATACCTCACTCAAATCAGTCAATTACAAAGCTCATGCCAACACATTCAGTAATAATGTTGTAATACATACTATAATACTGAAACCAAGTGTGTTGACATTAAGTAACATGCGGAACATATTTCAAGCAAACCCAGTAAACTACAGGTAGTAATAACAAATTTTAGGTTTTTGTAAGGGTGGGACCCGAAAACATACATATGCAACAGCACTACTAATACATAATATCCAGAAATTGTGTGAAATTCATACATACATTCGACGCGATGCGATCACTGCACCATACATACATCCATAGCAAAGCATACGAAACACTTTTCATAATTACATAATACAACTATAATCAAATTCATACATAACATCATAATAATACATACATACATACATACAACATAACATAATTTTACATACATACATACATACATACTTTTTACATACATTAAATTATTTGCATACATACATCATACATAACAGACATACATTGGTACATTACATGGTACATTGGTAAAATACGGACATATTCATCCATACAACATACATACATACATACATACATACATACATACATACATACATACATACATACATACATACTACATACATACATACATACATACATACATACATACATACATACATACATAAACATACATACATACACATACAACATACATACATACATACATACATACTACATACATACATACATACATACATACATACATACATACATACCATACAACATACATACATACATACATACATCCCATACATATGTGGCGATCAGACCCTGTCGTAGCCCGGATTGGAACCGATCTCACAAATTACATAGTAATTTTATCTAGCTCAAGTCCTCGAACACAAAACCCCTTAATCCAAAGTTAGAAAATCAGTTAATATTTAAATGATTTGTAATTAAACAACAATTAATTTATTTTATAGTTCTCAGGTCTAATTCTTCACTTAATTAGTACCCTACCTACCTCTGCTGGCGTCACCTCTGAGTCCCCGTCCCCGTCTGCATTCACTTCCAGTAAATATTATGCATATGGTTTAGTGACGTAAGGAGGGCGTGACTAGGTTTACTACTACTACACATATGTAGGCATTTTAACGTTTCACAATATCTGGTTCACTATTGACGGTTACTATGGCGATACACTGGTTTTACATCCTACCTAAGAGCTCGTTAATTTGAATAATGGCGACAGACTAATACAGCACTACTACAAGTTTACAAAATTATATTGTGGTTTAATGAAGACTGTCATTAGACAGGTACTTAGCCGTTATTGATGTCTTTGACGTAATCCTTTATGTATTGGTGTAATGTTATTGACGTTGATGACGTAGCACTATTGGGGGAATTCTTGGGGGATCTTGACGTGGGTACGTAGTAATCCTGGTTATGCGTAGTTAACACTTCCTGAAGATTGCTAATGTATCACTGGTGATCGGCCCCGTATGGGTTACAGTTCACATACACTCCGCTAATTACTGTCTTTGTTTCTTGAAGAGACGGTCGGCGCTTGAATGTAGTCTTTTTAAATGAGGTAATTGTAATCAAAAAAGAGTTAATGATTGTTTCTTGCGTACGGTGATTGTCTTTGATGATAAATGTTCGTAGATGAACCTCACGTAGATATTATGGTCAGTAGACACATACAAAAATACAAAATGTTCGTAGATGAACCTCACGTAGATATTATGGTCAGTAGACACATACAAAATACAAAATGTTCGTAGATGAACCTCAATTCTAATGAAAATAAACACACACTTTTGATTATTATGCCTTATTGAACTCCTATATCCGCTCACACTGATCCTATTCACACGACAACTCTAATCTTCCTAACATGAGTTACTATGTCCCGTACCATAGGCACTCATCTAAAACGCACTTTACCGAATCATATCTCCTAGGCACAGGTGAGTTGCCTCCATCTTCACAACTTGATCCACACGCCCTATAGGCCACCACACGACCAACACGTCCACTCTGGGACCTCAAGAAAACACCACACACCACTACCACCGTCTTTTTACCACTGTCCGTTGTTCCCCACATTTCTCTGCAGAACGTGCGTAGAAACAACCCCCACTCCATCGAAGTCTCTAGTTTACTAGGAACTGACCAATTATATGGTTGAAGCAACCTCAACTTGAGACTGGTTTTCTTATGGCAATACCCCTGGACATATGCCCTATGGGTGAGTCTCCTGTTAACTCGCCCCTACCTTAGGACTGGATTTCTTCTTTTACAACCACGCAGTTCCATACTCGGAACTCCCGATAACATCGCCAATTATCTCTGTGTTCGCTCTTGCGGAATGATCTGGCGCGACCTACTGTCAGGGAGCCTGCGGTCCTCCAGACACCCCCATACTACCACCCAGACGGATGTCTATCGTCGACTTACTTTCCTTTCATAAGCCCTTGTTGACATCAATTATCTTTTTCTGAACTGCGTAGCCTTGCAGGTGTTTCCATTTAACCCCGGCCTCGAGATGCTTCGACTACCTTGAAATCAGCCTAGAATTTAGAGATGCTTCTCCAGCTCTCATCTAGTCTTATTACACATCAATATTAATCACAATTAATATTGATTTAAAATTGAACATACTACTTGATTAGTTAATAAGTCATCTAAGAATTTATTCACCCTATTTATTATTTCCATAATCGTAATTGGTCAGTATGCAAAGTGGCTAATGTCTAATTGGTCAGTATGCAAGTGGTTCATGTCTAATTGGTCAGTATGCAAAGTGGTTATGTCTAATTGGTCAGTATGCTAGTGGTTTTTGTGTTGTTGTTCAGTGTAGCTCTTAAACTGTTGATATGCAAATATAAATGAAATAAAAAATGAGAAGGGGGTAGGCCATCCCTCTCGCGACACATACATACATACATACATACATACATACATACATACATACATACATACATACATACATACATACATACATACATACATACATACATACATACATACATACCATACATACATACATACATACATACATACATACATACATACATACATACATACATACATACATACATACATACATACACACACACATAAACACACCAAAGTGCCAAGAACTTGCCATAGAGGACTCCGTTCGTTCCGCTCACTCGTCCAACCACCTGCAGTGCGATCATGTAAGCTTGTAGAAATCGATTTCTATAGAAAGCTCATGAGCTCTCTATCGTTATCTCAATTCTGTGACAACTATCCTAAAGTCCGACCACGTAACTCGTGACATCACTTCTCTATAGACAACGATAACTACAGTGACAAATATTTAGCGTGAGCAAAGGAGATCGCGTTACGAGTTGTCACCTATAGAAAGCTCAAATTACAAATGGCGGACTTGTTTCATATCAATACCGCCTCAGCTCTTTTATATTTAATAACAATAAAATGATGCACTTTAGATGTTATTTGTTACACGAAGATCACATAACAAGGTATGCAGAACAATAATTAACTATCTAGGTTCAATAACTTTATCAAATAATCTTCAAATTGCTCAGTTTGTCGTAGGCGTATGTAAGGCCTAGCCCATACTGTGCGTAAGCTTACCATGAAGGCTAGATTACAAGGACTCTAGTCCACCGTGTAGCCGGCATTCATACGGCCGTACGAAAATATGTAATTCATAAGAGACTATTTTGAATTTGCCTCCTCTTGACACAGCTGCTACAGTCTTCCGAGTTTCCAGCCGTCAGCCGTGTAGGCCTACATGTTGGCCTGCATAACAAACCTAACCTTCTTTACATTGGTGGGTGACAGTCCTGTCAAACACTGCGCTGGGGGCCCTAGGGCCCAGGCGTAGTAAGTCCCTATTATTTTTCTGTAGGGCCAATACGACATAGTAATATCACAAGTGTTAGGCCTTAGTCAATTTAAGCCCGGCAGGTAGGAGTAGTAGTATAAATAGTACAGTAGAATAGAGGCTTGATGCTTAGCCTAGATCGCCAGGGCTCCTCTAACCTTACTTTTCGCATTAGTATTCGGTTCTAGGGCTTGGTGTAGGCTATGCCGACACATAATGGATGGGTCTAGGGCCTACACAATGGCCTTTGACCCGCAGTTAATTTCATGTCATCCCTATGTAAGACCAGCTAGGTGCTGTTCTCATATTGCGATATATGCTTTGTGATGAATGCGATAGGATAGTGCATGTCATTTGTCAACCTGAGAAGGATTGGCCTAGCATAGGCTAGCCTAGCTAACTCATCACTTGTCTAAGCTAGTCTACAGTGCCCCTAGTCTGTAGGCCCTTATCTTGCTCGGAGAACTTATCCCAAGCCTTGCCCTACAGTTACATTAGTTCGACCAAACCCCAGGCCGTGAGCAAGGATCAAACTTCGGACCTGCACGCAAACCTTATGATCCACTACGGACAGCTATTCTCTGTTACCGGTACACATAAAAGAATCTCTACCTACTCAATCAACAAAACACTGAATCACGTACATGTAATTCAAGACCAATATGACAGACCCAGGTTCGATACCCGGCTGAGATAAATGATTTAATTTTTCAATTTATTTCCAACTATTTTAAATCTGAATACTTGGTAACTTAACTTGTACCTTCCATATTTAATGCTAAACAAGGTACCGTAGGTGATTGACAGAGAAACACTGAAGTGAATGGTGCTGAAGAATGCAGCTTTCAACTTTTCAAGCACTTTGTAGTTGTAATGTTTAATCCTATGTGTAGTAACATTTCTTTAAAATATGTACCCACCTAGGCCTATGTACAGTAAGTATAGGCTTGACAGCTATCTACAGTAGACGGTACCTAGGTAGGCCTACTGTATTAGGTAGGCCCTACTTATATTTTTTGCTTGGATTTTTTTTTTAATATTATTGTATTAAAACAGAAACATTGTATTGATTTTAACAAAGACACTATTTGATTTTGTAGTATGCCTGCAAGAGGTCCATGCTTATAAACTATAAAATATAAGCACAATTATTCTCTAGACCTCAAAATAGTAGCTAGTTATGTAGGCCTACCACATTTCTAATAAATCTGCATCATTGACATTTTGCTCCTACTTCCTCTACAACCATATTGATCTTCTTTTAGTATGGCTACCACATTAATCAATAGGTATATTAAAATATGTACTTAAAAACACCTCTCCCTAGATTTAAAAATGTAAATTCTGTCCTTCACAAGGAGTGAAGCCAAAATTATATTAAGATGTAATTTTTAACCAAATTTAATTGCATTTCAGTAAAACACTACACAAAATTGTCTGTGTAGGGCCTAAATGATAATAGAAGAGGCATTATATTATACAGTCTGAGGCACTTGTTAGATGTGTTCATGTGACACACACACATGCCTAATTATTTTGAATGTAAACAAAAAATGCCTTGTTTCTGTAGAATTAGTTTCATCATTTTCCCCTTTTAAAAGTACCTATAATAAGACAAGTTTTTTTTTACACTTTTATGCTTGCTACAGACCAAATTGGAAAACAATTAGTGTAGTTTGTCTGAGAAAGTGCCATTACCATACAACTGCTGAATCCTGATATTTGAAAACAGTTTGACACCACTGGTAGCTGCTTATTTGTTACTTAGGCCTACACTATCTGTGTTCACTTTATCCTTCCTAGTATACCTTCCCAAATGGTGGGCTAATAGAAAAAATGGCCAATCAACATATCTGCAAGGGGAAGTCATTTCTACAATGTTTGTAGGCTGTAAGGGATGGCAATTGTAATTTTGCCTTGGAAATCGAAGTATGAACTTTGCATACAAAACATAGGGTTGTGCAAGAAGACCTACTGTCTTTCTACATCCATTAAACATACCTAATAATAATAAAGCTTTTCTGGATGGTCAGGGATTGTATAAAACTTGAAAAATCAGTTGGCTTGTAAATTGTAACCAAGGCTACTATTATGCAATGAATTAATAAATATAACACAGACATTTTTTTTACTATTTTTTAAATTTATTATTTATAGTTATTATTATATTATGATTATTTTTATTATTATTATTATTATTATTATTTTTATTATTATTAGAGAAATCAAATATTTTACGAGTCATTTCGCTGTGTTCGTTTTTTATTAAATTACCTGACGTTGAAATGACTCGTAAAATATTTGATTTCTCTAATATTTCGGGCTGTGAAAGCATCAAGCAAGAAATTATTATTATTATTATTATTTATTATTATTATTATTATTATTATTATTATTATTTTTATTATTATTATTTTTTTTTTTTTTTTTTATTATTATTATTATTATTATTATTATATTATTATTATTATTATTATTATGATTATTATTATCATTATTATTACCATTATTATTATTATTATTATTATTATTTTTTTTATATTTTTATCATTTTATCACGTAGGCTACGATATGAATTTACGTCATGTGGTACGTATTTGAATTTACCGCTTTTTTCATTTTTTCACTGCCTTGCAATGATTTTTATTTGCGATTTAACGCTGTAAAACATGGCTGTGAAGGTACGATAATTTATCGACGTACAATAATATTACGTCGATAATTATTATCGTACGTCGATAAAGAAGTTTTTCTAGTAGAAAAACGCTTTCTATAGAGAACGTTAGCTATGTAGTTACGTGATCGCAAAAGTTATCTATTGTAGCTAGAGATAACGATAGAAATCGTTTTCTTCGTTATCTCTGGAGTTTTACGTGATCGCACTGCTGGACTTGTTAACCGGAGAATGATAATAACAATGATTTACTGAAAAAAACATGGTTAAAATAACAATACACAGCACGCAGCGGGTGAGTGCTGTGCATTGTTATTTTAACCGTGTTTTGTTCAGTAAATCAGTGATATTATCACTTTAATTATTTTGTTCTACTTAAAAAAAGGTTTGCAGAATGAAAGAGGCACAAAATAAAAGAGCAAAACATTATTTGGATTTTTTTGGACGGGATATATCTGTAAGATTACTGAGCCTCCCTATTAGTTTTCTATTTGATACTGACCATATTTACATATTGATATGCAAATTTATCCAATCAATTTATTAACTTCATTAATATGCAACATACCAAATGCATCTACATTAAAAAAGTATCACTAGGAAATCAACTATCAAAACCAATTATAAGTTCTACGAATTTGACTTTGTAATTAACATAAAATTGAATAATTAGTAATAAAACCAATTAAGCTATTTACGGCTTAAATTTCAATTTTTAAAGTAGGACATTATGTGAACCAGTTATATAAAAGACCAGTTATATTAAAGACATTAACTGGTAATTTGGTAGATTTGATCCATTTTTGATCCTTTTACTCTTTGTTTTTCAGTTTCAGTTTGTTTTTCAGATTAACAATTTTAAAATTAATTAATTAATTAATTATAAATAATAATTAATAAAATAATAAATTTTTAAGTGAGTAATGATTTTTGTGTTCTTCGACAATTTGAGCTAGACCTTGTGTTTTCTTTGTGTTAAGTAAGTCCACCTGTGTCCGGACATTTATTTGACAGGTTAGTATGTGTCAACTTCCACCCCTCTCCTTAACTCTACGCATAAGCTCTAAGATACGAGAGACTATGGTTATCGACCTGTGGGTTAGGCCTTCAAACCTGCCGGCTAGCTATAGGTGGAAGTTGCACTCACCTACACTAAAGCTCAGTAATAAAAAACTTCAAAAACACTTTTGGGGCACAAAACTCTTCTATTAAACGGGTGTGTGTGTAAATCTAGCCCTAGCAAAACACAAGAATAAAAAGGGCAACTTGAAAGCATGTGGCCCCCAAAACAGGGAACAACGCACCCCCTGCAACACAGCCCACCTAGGCAGGGTTGCAGCCTTACCGCGGTCGCTAGCGCTGTGCCACTTCTGGTCTGGGCACTGCGATCAAGCGGGCGGCTGCATCCACTCGTTTTTTAAAACTAATATGAGCACTGCTGAAATAAACGATTGTCGACTGAAAGTCGTCAGATGTGGCTGATAAATAAAGTTAAGTGACGGGGGAGGTAAACTGGGAAATAGCATGCAAATTGACAAGAGCAAAATCGTTTGAATTTTCAGGAGGAGGGCGTTGTTAGACAGCGTCGGGCCATGTCCGGGCGTCGTGCAGTGGCGATCGGGAATAACAGCTTCAATTCCTGTAGCTCTCTTCGGGCGCGACAAAACCCAAAAAGGCAGATGCCTGGTTTAAAAATGCAAATTCAAGACGTTCCGGAGGAGGGTAAAAGATAGTAGTGGTTTTAGCCGCTTGGCTAAAGTTCACCACGTGGTATACAGCTCCATGTTAACTGGCACGTTTTCGCGCGCACCCTACTAACAGCACCGCAAAAGCAGTCATTGAAGACTGTTTAAATAAAATTTAAAAGAGCACTGCTCCCCCAAACTGATGTTTGGGAATAGAATTAAACCATTGCGTTGGCGTGGTCGTCATAAACTACGGCTCGGGCTTTATGGGTCTCATATAGCTGATGATGTCCCAATTAAAAAACTCGCGTATGTATATCCGATTGAATGTTCATTTATAAAAAGTTTTACATACCACACACTCTGCATGGGGCTACCCCCATTGTGCGGGGAGGTGTAGGCCTCTCCATGTCTCGTAGCGTCGTTCTCCAAAACCTTGCTCACGATAGCAAAAACACCAACGGCCCAAAACTGCACTGGCTTGGTTTGTGGTTCGGATCAGAGTGTCCGCGTCTTCTACTCGACCACGCTGCCGTCTTTTGAATTGCCCCGCTCGGCGCCCTCAGGTGACCACGTGACCTGTTCCTAGGCCTCTCATTGGGGCGCTCACTTGCCTATTTTGATATAATAGGTGACCTACTTCATAATTGCTCGCTCGACCGAGTGTGTTTCGCCGATCGATATTTCTTCCAAAATCTCGGCTGGTATTCGAAACCGCACGTTGCCAAGTCAAAATTTGAAAGAGTTGCCATTTTCCAGAGCGATTTCGGTTTAACCCGGCTAGTACGCGTCGATTTCTCGGAATCTCTACGCGCCATCCCACAAACATGAGCCGTAGCTCCACTCAATTTCACTGAAAATATCAGCTCTGGGCTGATGAGACAGGCTAGCTGCTCTTATTAAACACTGGTTTATGCAAATTAATAGTTGCAATTAGAAAAGCTTGATGGATAAATTAATGTTCCAAATTATGCAGATTCCAAAAACACATATCATATGCAAATTAATACATTTTCTAAAATCAAAATCAATTTTATATACCAAAAGGGCGGTCGGTTACATATGTTTACATGGTTTACATATCCTTTTGAGTCAAACTCACTCACAACACTGCAAAATTGTTTTTATAAGCGTATTTTTTTAAATATTGTATCTTCACACGCGTTTCTACAAACGGATTACCAGGAGAAATGGTTTCCTGTAATAACTTATATGTTGCACGATTATTTTGTACGACTGCACACAATACCGATCTGCACGGCGATTGTCTAAGGTCCGCGTTAACTTTAAATATCAATTCGGCGTTAATTAACGATAACATTGCGAGTTTGTGATTCACTAACGAATTTTATCGTCAGCGAACGTTAAAAGTGACGTCATTTTTAACGCGTTTTAAAAAATATGGACGTTATGTTTACGTTTTTTCACCTCCACTTCAAATTTTAGAAGCATTGAATAATCGTATTTTGTTGTGATGGCTATCTAAATAATCAATTTTCAGGTTAATATATATGTTTTAGTGTAGTAAAGTAACATCTTTACTGCATTTATAACATACACAAATAGTAATAACAAAGATTAGACATGTGATAACATAACCTCAATTATGCAGAGAGTGCAATGCCGAATATAGAAGTGGTTCTGTCTTACTATTCTAACTTCTTTGCTTTAAAGTCCTCTTCATTCCAGCGTTTTCATTGGCCGAGTGATTGCGATCACACAGCCTCCTCGAGAAAATGGCCAAACTAATATATAACAGGCGCCGGTCTGCTGCACCGGTAACGCGCTTTTGAGACAGTTAACGCACCTCACAGTTTTGTTTTAAGGAATCGCGTGTTAACCTAACGTGCGGTAAATGTTTAACGTGGTGGCGTTAAATTTAACGTTAACGCGGACCTTAGACAATCGCGGTGCTGTTTTGCTTGTACATAGCGTCGGCGCGGTCAGGGTTGACTATCCACTTTAAAATTGAACTGAAAATTAGTTATGTGTACACAATCTAACTTAAACTTGTCCTCAACAGCTTTACGTGGACTTCTACCAGAAGAAAAACAGCGATTATCTCCTGATGTACCCATACAAAGATAATCTGTGTAAGACCCTCGACGATGTGGACAATGGGGTGTTCTCCAGTTTACAAAAAGCTTGTGGGATACCAGTAGAGCGCTGTTCTATACCATACGTAAGTCATTTTATCACATCTTAACAACTCCAGTCATAATGACAAGTCTTCCCACACGAGGTTGGTGGTCGGGACTCGGGAGGGGGGTTCGCCCGCGTCGTGGCCGTTATCGTCGGGAAGGTCGTCAAGAGGATGGGAGGGGTCCCCGACTATGGCTGACAGAGCTCGCTTGTAGTATCGGGGTGTATTACTACCCAACCTTTACTTACTAGGTGATGTTTGCGAGATAAACTTGTCCTCTTTCTTCGGCTTTTACGATTAGCATAGCAATGCTTCAGGACTTTTTCTACCCCGGGCACAGATGGGGATGTGTATCGTAAATCAAATAGTTATAAAAACTCATTTACAAAGTAAACAATAAATACAAATAGCATTACACAAATACTAACACACACTTAATATTTAATTAAATAATAAATTAGAGGCTATTACATAACAAATAAGAAATAACAATTAATTTATTTTAATATATTTATACTATACAAAAATGCAAAAACTTGCAAATAAGGCGCCAAGCCGAAAACGAGGAAGATACAAGTGGGTTAACTGCATAAATTGGTGAGATCTAGAAGTGTGGCCAAGCCCATTATTTTCTTTAAAATAATAAATAAATTTATTTATTATAAACTTAAATTAATAATTTATCAATATCCATATTATTCTCTAACTATATATATGGCATACTGTCATATATTAACAAAAATAACATTAAACATTAAATAAATGTATTGAAACATTTACATGTGGAAATATCAAAATTAACAGACGCCATTCAAAATTAAAAGCTTGGTCGATGAATTTTTAACTTGGTTGTTGTGAGTCAGCTGAAAGGTCATTCAATAATCATTTCATTATTGGGATATTGATTTCAATCAATAATCAATAGCATTGTGTGTTTGAGACAATCAGTATGTTGGAAGTCATAATATTAATTATTCGATATGCAATAGTACATTCAATTG
>JAMZAV010006839.1:0-35545 GCA_024449915.1 Sweltsa coloradensis | reverse complement strand
ACAAGACGTAAAAATGGATATATTATACACCTACTAGGTGTAGGCTAATCATGCATAACTAGTAGTTAAGCTAAGTACCGGTAACTTGGGTAGGCCTATGCTAACTAACCTAATAGCCCCTTGATGTTTTACGATCTAGAATCAGTAAGGTCTACTTTCAAATTTAAAATAACATCTAGGCTATATTAGGCCTAGTTCTGGTCAGCTCGAGAAGTGAGCTAGATTTTTGTCCTCCTTGTCATTTTCAAAGCTATTTGTTGACCCCCTGGCCTTAGAATAAATTTAGTTCTTCCTTTCAAATTCATCAACTAGTCCTAAAAGCAATGGGTCAAGCATTGTCAATCAGAACTAATCTATTCAAATAATATGACATAGGGTAGAGGGGGGTGCATTTGAACATTTCAAATTTCCCAACTATCCCAGCCAAAAGTTGTAGGTAGTTTGACAGTGCACCACCAGAGAGCGCCACCAGACACACTAGCATCCATCATTTGACATGGAAGCTTTGGATATTTTTCAAGCAATCTGTCAAACATGAAAATCAAGGGAAGAAACCAAATATTTATTTTAATATTTTAATATGATACAATCTTGATACAAAGGTGATATTGGTTGATATTACAACCCTACTGGGTAGCTTAAAATGTGGAACTAGTGGGAAACCAATATCAAACTCTTGTTTGAAAATAGCACGCTGTTACATATGTTTTTTATGCTCAACATACAGTGCATTAAAACGCTTTCAATTAAAAAAAAAACAGATTTGTGGGAGATTTCAGCATGAAGGCCTAAAATGGTAGCAGGGGGCAGTTTTGAACAGAAATAGTTGGGCACATTTGAACACTACCAAAATGCCAATGCTCGTGGCTTTATGCAAGGTTTTGGCTGGGCGGTATTATGAGGACCTACAAAATTTACTAGGCCTAATAGAAAGTTAATTCTGGGATGTTGTTAGTTACCGGTAATGCCATTCTAGTGCAGAATTATTGTTTTTTTACACTTAAAGGGGCTGAAAACCCCCAAAAATATTTTTTACCACGTGATCTATAGCACAATACTACACTTAAATGACCGTTTAAAAAATTATATCTTGTAACTGTGATTTAACACGAATTTTTTAATTTTTTGATCCAGAAATTGGCAAAAATTGGTGTTTTGGAAAATTTCCTAAATCGGCTTTAACCTGCTTCTTTTTTGGTCCACATAGACACTAGAGCATAGTACCAATATAAAATGCCCCTTTATAACATCGTGTCTTAAAACTGTGCACAAATATACCCTCAAACACGCAAAAATATGCATTCCAAAATCACACCCCATCTTGGTAATCAGCATATTTTGACCGAACTACTTGCCCAAATTACAAAACAAAATATAGAAAATTTACAGAAAAGGCTGTAGAGTACGTCAATAATGGCCAATATTTTTTTGGATCAAAATTCAAAATCCTCCAAGGTCACGGGGCATAAAGATCGTCCCAATGTTATTTCTTATGGGAGATTTTTGCCGATGGGACCTAGCTCGAAAAATGTCATGTTTGACAATTTTTTGGGAGGTCATGGTGGCCCCAATAACTTTTCTGTTGATTGCTAAATTCATTACTAGTTAGTCTGAATGAAATATATTTTTTGAGTTTTGCGGTTAAATACCCCTTTAATTAAATGACTAAATGGCCTACGGTATCCTGTTGACATTTCAGTTTGTTGTAAAATTACAAATAACTAGTGGCAAAAGTTAAAAGAATGTTGATTACAGTTAATGTGGACCAAAAATTGAGACTATAAAGCTTTGTTCAAATGTGCCCCCCCGGGTGGGCGGTTTTGAACAATTTCGGAGTGTTGCAGATTAAGGCTATTCGACCGCGTTTTTCTATTTTCCAAAATATGCTACCAAGTTAAAATATAGTGAATGGCTTTGAAACCTGGCTATTTTAGAAAATCAAAACTATTTTTTCAAATTTTTCTGATCCGGTACACGGCCAATATAGCCTAGTCGCCTCAAAATAATTTCCAACTTCACTGCGCCAAGGCACACCATTCAACGTAGGGTGTTGTGTTTTTGTGACATTCATTTTCAACTGTTTTCTATGGACTGACTGAGAGAAAAAAGATTTATAAACAATTGACGACTAGAATTTTTATCGCCCCCTGACGTCACGAGGCAATATGGCGGAATAGGTTGGTATAAATCCTCATTTTCCAAGTTTACGTCTGTTGAACGGCGCCTCACTTATCACGCTTTCACTTGTATTCTATTCATTATTTGGTCAAAACTTAAGAGGAATATTATTTAGCAAACATATCATTGCTTATAATAGCGATAATGCGAATTTTTTTACTCAGCCGTTAACTTGTTATTACAATGTACGCATCATACATAAAAAAATAATCAAAACTACTATAAACTTTCTCAACTTCAATTGACAAAAAACTACTGACCGGATTTTGACAAGACCTCCTTCAAAAAATGCATCTGGCTGTTTAGACAAGAAATAAATCAACTTCCTAGATAGAAAGTGTACTGAACGAAATTTTATAGCATAGGTTCATATGCAGTGTATGTGTTTTTATGACAAATACGCACTTTTGACGTGCGGATGAGCCGTGAAAAACTGCACGCTGCATATTAACCCATGCTGTAAAATTTCGTTCAGTGCACTTTCTATCTAGGAAGTTGATTTATTTCTTGTCTAAACAGTCTGATGAATTTTTGAAAGAGGTCTTGTCGAAATCCGATGAGTAGTTTTTTGTCAATTGAAGTTGAGAAAGTTTATAGTCGTTTGATTATTTTTATGTATGATGCGTACATTGTAATAAAAAGTTAACGGCTGTGTCAAAAAAATCGCAATAGTCTCTATTATAAGCAATGATATGTTTGCTAAACTAGGAAAACGCTTAAGTCCCGCCGCGTTGTTGGATGAGCGTAATTGGTGCATTGAGCTGCCATGTGGTACGCAGATTTTCTGTTGTTCTGTGAAAAAATCATTACTTAGTCGAAGATTTTTTAAAATTAAATTAAATTAGCCTAAATAAAAATAACTTAATTTTTTTAATTAATCGTAATTTTTAACAAAGAAAAAAATCGTAAAATTGCAATTTTCATAAGAAATAAATATTTGATTGCGCTCAAATTAAACAAGAATATATTAATTCATGAAATTAAGGTTCTGTGAAAAAATAATTACAATAGGATAAAGCATGTAGGTGTAATAAGTCAAAGAATTGTTTTAAAAAAGAAAAAACCCGTAAAATTTCGATTTTCATGAGAAATAATTTTTCGATTACGCTCAAATTTCGCACGAATATCTTTATTCATGAAATTAAGGTTCTGTGAAAAAATCATTACAATCGGTTAGGCCTATAGCATGTAGGTGTTATAAGTCGAAGAAAGTTTTTAAAAATCGAAAAAAATCGTAAAATTGCGTTTTTTATGAGAAAAAATTTCCTGATTGCGCTAAAAAACGTGGCAGTTCTAAGTTCAGAGATTTCGAAGGCCTCCATGAAATTTCATCGCAATCGGAGTATCGGTTTTGCCGGAATCGTGCTAACAAACAGACAAAAATACAGAAAGAAAGAAAAAAAAAACATTCCGGATTTTTTTCTCCAGTGTAGTGAAATGGAATCTTCGCTTCGCTCGCTACGCTCATCCAATAATATTACTCTTAAGTTTTGTCCAAATAATGAATAGAATAAGAGTTAGAGCGTGATTAGTGTTGCGCCGTTCAACAGACGTAAACTTGGGAAATGAGAATCTATCCCAACTCTCGACACTTAAATAAACTAGGAAAACGTTTAAGTCCCGCCGCGTTGTTGGATGAGCGTAATTCATTGAGCTACCATGTGTTATGTGGATTTTCTGTTCTGTGAAAAAATCATTTAAGTTGAAGATTTTTTTAAAAATTAATTTAAATTAAATAAAAAAATAAACTTTAATCTTTAATTTTTTTAATTAATCGTAATTTTTAAAAAGAAAAAAATCGTAAATTTTCGATTTTCATAAGAAATAATTATTCGATTGTGCTCAAATTTCACACGAATATGTTAATTCATAAAATTATGGTTCTGTGAAAAAATCATTAAATTCGGATCAAGCATGTAGGTGTTGTAAGTCGAAGAAATTTTTAAAAATTGAAATAAATCGTAAAATTGCGATTTTCATGATAAATAATTTTCCGATTTTGCTCAAAAAACGTGGCAGTTCTAAGTTCAGATATTTCGAAGACCTCCATAAAATTTCATCGCAATCGGAGTATCGGTTTAGCCGGAATCGTGTTAACAAACAGACAAAAATACATAAAAAAACAAGAAAAAAAACAAAACATTCCGGATTTTTTTCTCCAGTGTAGTGAAATGGAATCTTCGCTACGCTCGCTACGCTCATCCAATAAATAAATAATTTTATTTAGAGTCTGCCCACATCAGTTATATAACTGATTTTCAGTGGGGACTTTAAATCAAAGCGACCAAGCCAACCCTGCAGGCCCCGATGCAATCGACGATGTGAGCGATAACCAACCAAAGATCGATATTTTTAATAGGAAATATAGCAATCAGTGGTATGGACAGTGCGAACACCGCGAATCAACGCCAGAATCAACAAGGCCGATTCAGAACAACTCTGAAATTTATTATGTGCTTCGTTGCTAGGACGGCTCCAAAGTCACCGTTTACAAACTCCTAAGACAAGAACTGATGGACTTAAGTCCAAATCAGAAGTTAAAAAACTTCTTGGCCTATCGATCGTTTTAAGCTCCGCCCATCACAGTCGTCCATTGTCTTTCCTGCGAATTTTTTTCGTTGGAGGTATTTTTTACCGATTTGTACCGCCAAACAAAAAATTTGAAGGAAAAACAATTTTAAAAAAAATCTTTTTTCTCTCAGTCAGCCTATAGAAAACCAGTTGAAAATTAATGTCACAAAAACACAACACCCTACGTTGAATGATGTGCCTTGGCGAATTGAAGTTTAAAATTATTATTTGAAGATGGCTATATTGGCCGTGACCGGATCAGAAAAATTTGAAAAAAATATTTTTAATTTTCTAAAATAGCCAGGTTTCAAAGCCATTAACTATGTTTGACTTGGTAGCATATTTGGAAAATAGACTAGGCCTACACAAAACTTTGATACCATATTAATGTTGGCAAAATGGTTGCTGTTATAGGTAAAAACAATGGTAACCCTATTTTACAAACATAGGCCTAGCCTATAGGCCTAACTGGTAATCTCCAAAAATGTAAAAAGTGTTCAAATGCGCCCCTTCTCCCCTAGTCCCTGTGCGGATGCCTATTGACTTGAAATAAGTTTGTCATATTAGTACGGTATTTAATTAATGTGTCACAGGCTACGGTACCATTATATTACTCGGTTTAAAAATTAAATAGGCCTAAAGAACTCTAATTTGCTTATTTTTAGTAGTAGGCAGGTTAGGGAGGCCTAGAAGCCCATGCTAATTTTGGGTAGGCGTACGTAATTTATTATCTAGGCCTACAGAAAAAACTGGGCCTAATATGCAAAAGAAATAATTCACTGCTAAGTTTGTAGCCTAGTAAGGTTAGGCCTACCATAGGGTACCTGGTAGCATAATCTTTTTCTTGGAAGCAATGTTCAACTTACAATAAGATGATTACGCTGCACGCACTTGCATTGCTCTTTTTATTGCATGGCTCGGCCTATAGGCCTACCCTACTTAATTTTTATCTGGCAATACACAAAAGATCTTAAAGCATGACTGAAGTTTGGACTTTGGTCTGGACACAAGACCCTTCTTGCAGGGTCAACCAAAAAAAAACAGACCAAGAACTATTGTCATTCTGAAAATTATGTAGGCCTAGACCTACTGAGTTGACTATCTTGGGAACAAACAATTACCACTATGTAGGCTACCATTAAATACCCCCCCCCCCCTTCTATAAAAATGCAAATACAAACAACATACAGTAGGTGGGTAGGCCTACCTAGGTCTACCTATTAGGCCTATGTTCTTGAAATTATAGCTTAGGGCTAGGGATGCACATCAATACTTTTTTCATTATTGATTATCAAAATGGCAATGTCATTATTGAATCGATAATATCGATGTCACACACAAAGCCTGTTCCGACCTATAAGTGGAACCTCAAGTGTGGCAAGTGTACGTCAAAACAATACAATCGCGTTCCGTTTACTGCCTCGATGTTTTCGATGTCATGTGGTGCTTGGCTTCCTTATCGACTGATAGCTCATTTCCAAACATAAATCTCGAGTGTGACACCATCAGCCAGCCAGTGCATGGCACAACGTGACATAATCTCCGTCCATTGAGTTTGGTTCGTGCCACTTTACCAATTATTTGATATTTCAATATTCGATAATGAATTTTGTTTTAAATTTATTGAAATAGGTTTAGGTCTAGTGTGAAAAATGCCTATCGGCTAGTTAGATCGGAGAAGGGTTGACAGGTTGGGAAAGCAAAGAGAACATAAATCCCAGCCTGAAGGGCTGGGGGCGACAAAACTTTTCACCTGCTGATGACAACTGCAGCTAATTTAAAGTTTTTTACCTTAATCCACGACGGGTTTCGTCCTTCTGGGACTCATCAGGCTGATGGTGGCCACTAAAAATCAGCTAACTACATGCAAACAAAACTCACAACACATAACCAAACCTGTGGTGGGGCCACGCAAGAAGCAAATGTACTTGTTCATTAACGGACCCCCCTCAAATTTTTTGTTATTGATCCCCCCATCGTCGTTTTTTTACTTATTTCTGTTTACAATAAATAATTACAACTTGCGAGGAGTTGAATATGACCCAAACAGTGAACTTGACTCACACGTTCAACGTGACTCAGGCGAGTACATTCCATTGGAACGCGTAGGCCTATATGAGAGCAGTCGTCGCCGTTCAGGTGACATTGACGTTCACAGACAACACCAAATGAACCTTCAAAACCTGTAACGTTGCTATTTTAAACGAAAGTACTTTTCCATTGAAAGTCCTTTATATTAAAATTGTGACGTTAAACGTTTTGTAGTGTGAAGTAAGTTGGCGTAGGCCGTGTCACTCCTGGCGCAAAGTATGTAGCCGGAAAGGATGTTTTCGAGGCTTTGTTCGAAACAATTGTGTTTTCCTGGCCTCCCGAAACTCGGATGGAGTAGATGTAGTAGTTATGACTGTCTAATGAAATGTTTTTTTTTACTGAATTTTTACATTTTTTGGAGGGGGTCCCGTTAATGAACAAGTACCGAAGCAAATTATGCATGCATGTTGTCATCATCAGCAAGGTTACTTCAAACACCATTCATACTGAGCCACACCGTCAGCACAACCAGTAAGGGGGCTTCCCTCCCAACTCTAGTGCTCAATTAGTAGGACAGTCTCTCTCGTTGCCACGGGCCTTGGTTCAAATCCAGGTTAAGACATGGTTGTTTTGTCGCCCAAGCACCAGAGTCTAGGAGGGAAGCCCCCTCACTGGTTGTGCTGTTGTGTGACTTTCCCCCCTTCCTATCTCTAACCCTTTCTCTAAGTATGAATGAAGAGGCACCCTGGCCGAGCAACAACAGAAAGGGCAGCTTTTCTCTTGTTGCCAAGGGTCCTGGTTCGAATCCAGGGTAAGTCATGGATGTTTTGTCTCCCGAGCACTCTAGTTGGGAGGGAAGCCCCCTTACTGTTTGTGCTGACTGTGTGCCCCAGTATGAATGGTGTTTGAAGTAACCTTGCTGATGATGACAACATGCATGCAGAATTTGCTTCTTGCGTGGCCTATCACAGGTTTGGTTATGTGTTGTGAGTTTTGTCTGCATGTAGTTGGCTGATTTTTAGTGGCCACCATCCGCCTGTGAGTCCCGAAGGCGAAACGCCGGGATAGGTAAAATTTTAGCTGGTTGTCATCAGCAGAATGTCGCCCTTTAGGGGGGTTTTATGTTTCTTTCTTTTCCCCCCTTTGTAACCCTTTCCCCAATTAAAAAAAAACCAAATTTTTGTTTTTCCATCAAAAAATATCCTAAAAATCTTAAACCCAATTTGGGGGTTTTAAAAAATTTTAGGGCCTTTTTAAAAGTTTTTTCTTTTAAAAAAACTAATCTAACAATTTTTAAATTTGTTAACCCCCCAAAAAAAAACATTTTAAAAAATCCCCCTTTTTTAAGGAAAATTTTAATTTGGGGTTTTTAAATTTGGGTTAAAATTGGCCCGGAAACTAAAATAACCCCTTATCCAAAAAATTTTAAGTGCAAAAATTTTTTAAATTTTAAAATTACCTTAAATCCTATTTTAATTTTAATCAAAATTTTTAAAAACAAAGGAAAAAAACCCTCCAACTTAAATCTTTTCTTTCTTTTTTTTGGGTTTAAAACAATTTTATAAATAATTTATAGAAATTTTAAAATTAAAATTCCCTTTTTTTTAAAAATGGGGCTTCTAAAACATCCCTTTTTCCCAATTTAAAATTTTAACCCTTTGTTTTCCTTCCTTAAAATATACAAACCAAAAAACATTTTAATTTTTTTTAAAAAAAAAAAAAATTTTAAAAACCTATTCCTAATTACCCTAATTAAAATTACTCTTAAAATTTAAAACCCCCCTTTTTAAATTTATAATTTAAAAAATTTAAAAAAAACCCTTTTAATTTGGTTACCTTTTAACCTTTTTAAAAAAATTAAAAATATCAATTAAAGTAAAAAAACCCCTTTCCAATAATATTGAAATGGCCCAAAAAAAAATTCCATACCAAAAATACGGGGTAACCCCCAAAAATTTTTTTGCCATCAAAATTTTTGAAAAAATTTAAATACGGGCAGTACCGGTAGCCCTAATTTAAAAATTAAAAAATTAAATTTAAATTTGTTTGCAAAACCCCGGGGACCTACCCGGCCCCCAATCCAAACAATCACATCCCAATTTTTTTGTTTTCATGTTTGGGCAAATTTAAAATTTGAATTAAACCCTTATTCTCCCTCCCGGGATCAGTCACAAAGCTGATTTTCCAGTGGGGGGCCCAAAGAAAAGCAGATAGAAAAACCCCTGTCTGCGCAGTTGCATTCCACTCTTGTGTTTGATCGCTCTCACACACTGTTTCTTATTTCAGCGCCGTGGTGGTGGTAGTATGTCCTCTTGGGACACATCGTCCCGACGCCGAAAAGAATCGTCATCCTCTCGTCTCCGCAGGGGATTCATAAAACCAACCGGGTGGGACGACCCAGCCCCCAGTCGAGCGCCTTCAAGAGGGGGAGCGGGAAAAAGTGAGTGGGGTTGAATCAAATCTTTTTCTGTTTTTTAACTTTGCCCCCCCCCGGTTTATTGGGAAAATTATTACCCCAATAATGTAACGGGGGAAGTTGCCCCCCTTTTTCAGGCACTTTTGGATGAGCGAAATTTTTTTAAAAAACAAAAAAAAGCGTAAAATAGAGATTTTCATGAGAAAAAATTTTTTTATTGCGCTCAAATTTTCCCACACGGAAAATTAAAAAATTTCAGGAAATTTAAGGTTTCTGTAAAAAAATCTTTCCCAACCCGGGGGAAAAAAGCAGTAGGGTAAAAGGGGGAAAGAAATTTTAAAAATAAAAAAAATTCGTAAAATTCCCGTTTTTCGAAAAAAATAATTTTTCGAAACGCTAAAATTTTCACATGAATATATCAATCAAAAAATTTAAGGTTCTATGAAAAAATAAATCACAACGAACAAAGCATGTAGGTTTTAGGTCAAGTCGCTAGGCTAAGTCGAAAAAAATTAAAAAAAAAATCAAAAAAAAATCGAAAAATTTTCGATTTTAATGAGAATAATTTTCCGATGCGCAAAAAAACGGGGCCCTTTTCTAAGTTCAGAGATTCGAAGGCCCCAAAAAAATTTTCACGCAACGGGGGATGGTTTTAGGGGGGAAATCGAGTAACAGACGGGAAAAAAAATACAAAAAAAAAGGAAAGGAAAAAAAACAAAAATTTTTCCGGTTTTTTTTTTCCAGGGAGTGAAAGGGAATTTCTTCGCTTCGCTCGTACCCCTTACCCCAATAAAATTTATTTAGACTAACTGCCCCTTCTAAAAGAAAACTATGTAAAAATTTTCGCCTCTTTTCAGTCATTTTTAAGGGTTTTAATTTGAAATTTGTAAAATGCCCTTTAACGGCCCTTTTTTCCAAAAATATAAATAACTTTTCCCAATAGATCCTCTCGCGTCGATTGACTCCAGGAAACCCTATTTGCGTTTTCGAGCACTGAACAGCAGATATCTTCTGTCCCGCCCCTCCCCTTCCCCAGACCAGACATACCTGGCGACAAAAAAGGGAGAATGGGGAGGTTGACAGAAAAAAAGGTTGAAAAACCTCAAAAATTTTTCCTTTTTCCCTTTCAAAAACCCTTGGCCCATCCCCATCCCTTGTCTTTTGTATACCCCCCAAAATCGGCGAGCGCTGACCGACAAGAAAATTCCTGTTTTAAATTTAAAACACTTTTTTTAATAATTACAATTTATAAAAATTATTTTAAAAAATAGCAAATGTACACTTTGCAAAATTTTTTTTAATCGAATCTCTACAAAGGAAAATTGGCATTTCACATAAAAAATAGGTTTGTCGGAAGTTAAAAATGCAAATTTTTGGGTCTAGAACTTCGATTAAAACTTTTTTCCCAATTTGTAGGAGTTGTGTTTCCATATAAAAATTTCAAAAATTAGTAATTATAAAAAAAAAAGGGGTTTAAAAAGACAGGAATTTTTCTTGAGGGTCAGTGCGCCCCGGCTATTCGGATCCCATAGAAGAGCATTATCAAAAGGTTCTTTGTCTTGAAACCCAATTAAAAGGGAGGGGAAGGGGGGTTATTCTTTGACGCAGTGCACGCTACCCCTGCCACCGAACCTCGGCCTGGGGGGGGGGAAGCAATGGAGTTGAATAGAATTAAAGGGGGTTTGCTTGAATTCATAATTCCCCCTGTCTTTGTTTACTATCGCTTTTTGAAATAAAACATTTTAAATTGGGGAAAAATTGGTTGCTTTTTCCAAAAGAAATCGTAAAAACAATATAGTAAATCTTGAAGCTAGTTTTAAATTAAAAATTTTCAGGAAAAAAAAAAAAAAATTGGACTTTTTGTCTTACAAAAACCCCCATGTGTGTCCCCCTTTTAAATTAAAACCTGTTACGTGAGTCCAGGAGAGAAACAAAAACCCAACAACAACTTTGGCACCCTTTGGTTTTATTATACCTCCTCTAAGTTAGACTTAGTAAGCGACGTGAAATAAAATTAAAAATGGTAAGGGAAAATTGATAAAAACCCTTTACAAAAATTTTCCCCCCAAAAAAACGGATTGCAGAGGCGTGAAAAATTCATTATAACAACAAGCCCTAAAATTCCCATTTTCATCAAAAGGGTAATTAGCCTTACTTTTCAAAACTGTGCATTATCCCCGTTTTCGTTCCTAATTTGGGGATGTGCCGTGCCGTCTGTTGAAGGGCAAAAAAAATCGCTTTGAAATGAATGACAAATATTGCCAAAAAATAGAACAAATTTAGGGGCTTTACAGAAAGTTTCTTTATCCAAATCTCCTTATCCGATTTTCCGGGGTTAACCGGGGCCAAAAAAAAAAAAAAAAAAAAAAAAAAAAAAAAAAAAATTAAATTTTTAAAAATACGTAAATAAAACAAAAAAAATAATTACAGACGCCCCCCCCCGTTTTTTTTAAAATGTACTCGCTTTACTTTTGGGCATGCCTTACGAGTGAGTGCAAAAAAGATAGATCGGCGATATATCTCGATTTTTCGAGCAGTGGCACCCCCAGGGGTACTGAGGTATAGATTTCCAGGGTTTCAGTGTGCGTGGGGCGCATCGCCGGTAAGGGGCCCAGTTCCCAAACCCACTGAGCATATAGGGGTCATTTGTGCGTCGCGCGCCGGCCCCCGTGCGCAACGACCCACCCTTTCTCACACACAGCGGGTTCAAAGATGGTCTTGGTGGAACTAGATCAATTGTTTCAACCGATTCAGGGAAATTCGTAATCAGGGACGCATTGAATTGTAGTCAGGGGGTTATCTTATTTTTTTCCCAGACTTATCTTGCGTCGGGGAGTTTCACCCGGGGGGGAATAGTAGTGAGAGGTTTTCCCACATGAGAAAGGGGGAGCGGGGGGCTAGGCCATGTTTGCATTGTGGGCCTTTAGGCTACGCGTCGATTTTGGGCCTGGCCCAGACTAGTTTTTTTTACGACAGTGGGCCAATTTGTGTACGTGGGGTTCGTGAGCTTAAATAAAGTTTTAAATTTTTCCATTTATTACCCTGTATGAAGGAAATTGTGTTTTTTATTTTTCCTTTATAAATTACATTGTCATTTTCATTTTACCACACAGGGCTATGCTACGAGAGCAAAAAAAACTTTGACCCGCCCCAAATCCGATTTTTTCGCAAATCCGAGGTGCCCCCGGTCTCATCCAATTTCGGATAAGAGGACCCTTACTGTATATATTTTAGTTTGTGTGTGAAATTTGCGCTTCCCCCGGGTAAAAATCTGGAGGTATAATTTTCTTGTTATAAAGTATTTTTTTTCTTTTTTCATGACGAACGATACGCCTTGAATTTTTAACATGTGAATTTTTTGTTTTTCTAAAAAAACCCCTTTTGGGAAAACCCAAGGACCGCTTGACCGGGAATCCTGTATTCCCATGCCGCATAAGTTTCTTGGAATAGCGAAAAAAAAATTTTTTTGGTGATTTTTAAAAAAAGATGCGAGTATCAGGTACCCCAATCGATCATTACGTTATCAAATTTTTTTGAAGAAAATTTTTTACAAACGTAACGAGGTAGTAATTTTAATGGGCCTATTTTAGGGGGCTAATTCCCCCCCCAGAAAATTAAAACTTCATTTTTGAAAGACATTAGATTGAAACCCGCCTCCCAAGGGTTTACGATTTCATACCAAAAACCAAAGGGGGCCCCTTTTGGAGAGTTATTTTTTTTTAGGGTTTGTTTTCAATATGGGCCCCACTTTTTTTTGTATTTAATTTTTTTTCATTATTTGGTTGTTTGACATTATTAATCCATGTGATAAGGAAAGGGAAATTTTACCCCCCAAAACGTTTGAAATCATTTAACAAATATCTTGTTCATGTTTTGTTACAGAATAGTTATTAATTATATGAGTTTTTTATTATAAAAAATTTTAAATCCGTAACGGGATTTTTTAAATTCCTTTTATATGGGGAAAGGAAGGGTTTTCCAGAAAAATCGAGTAAAGGGTGAGTGCGACTTTCCCCGAGAAATTTGGATTAGTACAAAGGGCAAACAAAAAGTTTAACTATTTTTTTCCCAAGTCTTTAGGGCCTAAAAGGTGAAAAAAATTGGAGTATGGGCCTAAGGCTACTAATAACTTGTGCCCGTGAAACGGGTGGTGTTTTTCCAAGGACAAACGATTCTTCAGAGCTACTAGGTGGGGAATATTGAGTATTTTTTCTTTTTAATATCAAAACCGGGAAAAAATTTGTGGAGGGGTGGGGTTTTCCTGTGGAATCCCTGTAAGGGAGCCTCCACTTTATTTTTAAGCAAAATTGGGGCTTAAAAAGCGAAGCGGGGACCATCGCAATAAGGGTGATAAGTGTGAAAAAGTGCCACTACTAGGTTTACTAAAACCCCCCACCTCAACCCCAGAACCCCCGCAGGTTGTTTCCCCAGGAGCCAGCATGTACGTCAACCCAATAAGGAAGCGACCGGAAAAAAAAAGGACCTTTAAAAACTTTTGTAGGGATTCTGCCAAAAAATTTTAGTAGAATGGAATGACAATGAAGGTGGAAAAGTTGAGTACCGGGTACAAAAAATTGCGTGATTATTCGAAATTTTTAATTAAATAATAAAAAAAATTTGTTCCCAAAAGAAAACTGGTCACAGCAGTCAGCAGTATGGCTCCCCGGGCCATCATTAGCACAAAAGTCTTTTTTACTTTTGTTTGGGTTTAAAATTGACATCCACCTGCCCACCCCATCATCACAATCAGATATAAATCTAACATTTACAAGGGGGAATCCCATACCCGGTTTTTTACACGTCGAAACTTTCCCCCCCCCCCGAAAAAACCGGGTTAGGTTAGGGTAGGTCCCTCGAGAAAAACGCGTACGGGACAGTAGTAAGTCCCCCCCGGGGATAATTATACCCCTTTAAAAAGGGGCCCTATATATACTTTGCTATTAGAAAGGTTTTCCCCTTCTCTGTTTTTTTTTTTAGAAAAAATGTATAAAATTAAAAATTAATTAATTAATTAATTACTTTTTTTCTTTTTTTTTTTTTTGAGGTGGCTGATGTGGGCCCAATTTAAATTTTGGAGGATTTTTTCAGATGATTGCCGCAGCGCATAGATATTTCTCGCGTAACGGTGGTGTGTAAATTTTTAAAAGGGAAAAATATAAATACTCAATTCTTTTTTAGCGTTACTTTTTTCATTTTTATTATTTATTTTTACTGGATTTAAAAATAATATATTTTTTCTTCATAATGAGGTTCCTTGTTTTTTAACCCCGGCGGCGAGGCAGGGTATAATAAAGGGAGGGGGATTTACCCCTTATCACATAATTGGACTTTGACAAAAAACCGGACATGCTCATGAGCTAGATCTCTCCCCCGTTACCGTTAGAGGCAAATGCGACATTCTTTGAGAAGTAAAAAAAGAAAAAGGGCGCAACGAAACGCCTATATTTTTGGGTTTTGCTCGAAATAACCCAATTAAAGTAGTTTTTAATCAAACCGTGTATTTTTACAAGGTTTACTGTTATAATTGATTTTTTCGCGAATCATTTTCAGTTTTTCCCCAAATTAGTTTTCTCGGCCCCGCCTTTTTTACTACGCAGCCGACGGAAAACCGCGGACGTCGGGGGAAAACGTTAACCCGCCCCCAAATGTTTTAAAATTTTTGGTCACGGGGTTTTTCACTTATCAAAACGAGCCCCTGAAAGCTGTAAAAACTTCCACGAAATAAAGTTTTTTTTGGGTCATCCATTTCCCAAACATCCATTGTTTAATTTTTTCCGGGTTTTGGTACTTTTTACTTTTTATGAAAACCGTTTATTGTATAATTCAGGGGAAAAAAAGATATTAATATCAAAAAATTCCCTAATTATTTTTCCCCCCTTTGGATTTTTGAACCGAAAAAAGGGTTTTCAGTTCACCCAAAATGGTTTATCATGAGCATTTTTTGCGTGCAGTGCAAAAGTGCGAGTGCATGGAGGGGGTTGTTTCTTTTAGTTAGTTGTGATTTGTTGGAGTGCACTAAAAAATTTTACTGAATTTGGATTTAGCCCAAAGTGGGGTGTGGGCCAGCGTAGTGAACATATTAAAAAAGAAATTTGTGACTATTCAAATTTTTTATCAATCAATATACCTTATCGCTTTTAAATTATTTTTTTTTTTTATATTAAAAAGGACATGCGATTAAAACGATTGTTTTTCTAAAATTGTATCATATCATTTAAATAATTGTAATTTTTTTTTCTTTTTTTACTAAAGTCAATATAATAAAAGGGAAATTTTACTATAATTTCCTAAATTATACAAGAGACAGGGGATTTCATTAAAAGTAATCCTTTTAAAATTTTGATGAATTTTTGATCATTTTTGGGAAAAGGACCCCTTTCCTACATCCAACCAATTTCTAAGAACATTTTATGATAGGGTTTGTCTATAAAATTAATAAAAAAAAAATTTATAATAAAATTAAAAAATTATAATAATTTAAAAAATTAAAATAAAAAAAATTTACAATATAAATTTAAATTTTAAAACTGTTTTTTTCGATTATTAGAAATGTGGGGGGCCTATGTGCAAAAAAGTAATAGTCTGTAGCCCAAAAGAGGATACTCAAATCGGACTTTTGATTTGGGACAGTTTCTAAATCCGGGAACTCGTCTAAAAAAAACCCTGTTTGGGGTATGGTAGTTGAAAAAAAATTTTATACAGTCTTGTAGTAAACTTTCCCTTTAATAACACGACGAGGGGACTTTGCTTTTCCCGGAACTGCAGCCCTTTAGAAGGGACAAGAGCTCCGCGGGGCTACCCTTTTCATGGGGCTGCTTTTTTTGTCTGTCGGGAAAGGGGAAAGTTAAAAGGATTTCCTAATATTGCCAAAAACCCAGAGCCCCCGAGCTCACAGACGTACTTAGTAAACGCGCAAAAATTTTTATTTGTTTTAATAGTTTTCCATTTTAATTTGAGAATTTTTTATATACTTTTGGGAAACCCGTTAATGTTTTTTAAAAATTTTTGGTGAAAAAACCCAAAATTTTATCTAAGGATTTAGTCCATTTTATGAGAAATTGGGCATATAGGTTTTTCCCCATTTAAAATGGAATCAAATGTTGCTAATTGTAAAAAAAAAGTAGAAAAATTTTCAAACCCTAATCTTTTCCCTAAAAAGTAATTTGAAAGATTTTAGAAAAAAGGGGAAAGTGTTTTAAAAATAATTAGTAAAACCTCTGCACATCCCGAGCGCTAGGGGGACATCCAGCCTTAAACCCGTTGAAGAAAACCCTAAATATTTGTCGAAATTGTTCCCAAAGGGCCTACTTTAGTTTCTTTTTTAAAAGGGTTGGGGGTTTCCCCCTAGTCCAAAAAATTTCACTTATTAACCCCCTGCTCAAAAAGTTTCATTATTGGATGACCCAAAGCAAAGGATTCAATTTCACTAAACCCCCAAAAAAATTTGCTTGTTTTTTTTTTTTTTTTCTCTTCTTTTTTGTTCGTTTCCCTACCGGGGAAAACGGCATATTATGCGATTTGAGGGAAAATTTGGGGGGGCCCTTGAAATTTTGAATTTAGCCCCCCCAAAACTTTTTTGGGTATAACGGAAGAAATATTTCTCATAAATTTTTTTTTTTTGTATTTTTCCCTTTTTTTTTATTTTTTTTAATTTGAAAATTTTTTCGGGATTTTTGGGGCCCAATTTGCCCCAAAGGAGTGGGGCAAAAAAACGTTAAATTTTTTTACATGGACTTTAAGGTAATGGTAGGGTGGGCCTATTTCCCTTTTTGAAAGAAATATTTTTAAAAAGTTAGCCTACCCAAAGATTTTTATTATAATTTTTTTGAGGTGATAAAAATTTAAACAATAAATCGCCCTTTCTCTTTTGGGGAATGGTCGGGGCTCGAAGCCTCTCCCCTGGTAAATTTTTTGTTTCCTGGGGGCGAAGCACCTTAACCCAAAAAAACAGATGTGGGCCAGAGTTGGGCGAAAGGAAAAGCTTCCCTTTCCGGGTGCATGGTGATTGGTTTAAGGTACCGTTGATTTTGGTTAAAAATTTCCCCCGGAGCTCGGGGAAAAGGCAACAAACTGGGGGATTTGGGGGAAACCCGGAAAAAAGGGTTTGGAAACCCGGGTTTCCCTTTCGATTCGGTTCCCCTTTTTTGAAAAAGGTTTTTATTTTTAAACCTTAAAAAATTGCCAAGGGCCTAGGCCCGACGGAAAAATTTAGCCCGAAAACCCCCCGTGGTTGCCAAAAAAAACCCTTTGGGCCCAGGCCCCATGAATGGCGTCACCCAATTTTTTTACCTAGGGGTTAGGGTTTGGCCCATGTGTTGTGTTATTTAAAAAACATTGCCGAACTTTTTAAAACATTTTTAAAATATTTCTAATTTATTTTTTCCCTTAAAGGGCACCCTAATCCAAAAAATTTAGGAAAGAAAACGAAAGCAAACAATTTGTAGGGGCCCTTTTGTTCAACTGTTTTTCACTAAGCAGTTTTACAATGTCTGGGGCACGGGGTCCGCCCCCTACGAAAATTTGAATCGATTACCCCCCGCCATGTTTCAACGAAAAATTTGCCCGCGCGATTTAAAAATTTTCGAAAATTTAGAAAGAAAAAAATGTTTTAGGAACCCGGTTTCCGGGAAACCCGGGTCCGGCGCGGGTTTGGGTTGGTTTGGGGTTTTTTGACCCCCAAGTCTCCCTACAACAAACCTCTAGGTTTACATTGGGAAAGTAATTAAATTGCTGCCCGGAAA
The DNA here is from genome assembly GCA_024449915.1 of Sweltsa coloradensis. Classification (NCBI taxonomy): domain Eukaryota; kingdom Metazoa; phylum Arthropoda; class Insecta; order Plecoptera; family Chloroperlidae; genus Sweltsa; species Sweltsa coloradensis. The sequence continues at coordinate 17,608 of JAMZAV010006839.1, read as the reverse complement.
AAATCCCCACAAGAGACATCCAAGCCCGGAGGGTTTTTTGGATGAGCGTAGCGAGCGAAGCGAAGGAAATTTCCCTTTCAATTTCTTTTTTAAAAAAAATCCCGGGGGGTTTTTTTTTTTTTTTTTTTTTTTTTTCTTTTTGTGTCTGGGGAAACGATTCCGGGTAAAAACCCAAAACTCCCAAATTTCCCAAAGAAATTTTATTTGGGGGTTTTTTGAAATTCCCCCCCCCCAACCCCCAAAAAAAACTGCAAGGGGGGAAAAAAAACGATCGAAAAAATTTTTTTCTTATGAAAAAACGCAATTTTACGATTTTTTTTGAAATTTTTTTAAAAACTTGACTTATAACTTACAGGGTTCATCCGATTGTAATGATTTTTTCACGAACCTTAATTTTAAGGGAAATTAAAATATTCGTGTGAAATTTTAGGCAATCGAAAAAATTTTTTTCTTATGATAAAACGCAATTTTAGATTTTTTTAAAATTTTTTAAAAAAATTTTTTTTTCTTATAAAAACCCCCTATGCTTTTTCCCATTTTAAAGATTTTTTCACGAATCTTTAATTTTTTTGAATTTATATATTGTGTGAAATTTGAGCGTAATGAATAATTATAACCCATTAAAAAAACGCAATTTTACGCTTTTTTTGTTTTTAAAAAAAAAAAGCTACCATCAACGCGGGGGGACTTAAGGGGTTTTTTTAGTTTATTATCACGGAGGTCTTAGTCTTGGGTTCCCCTTAAACCCCCGACGGGCGCGCAGCGATGAAAGGGTTTACCCAGCCCGCAAAAGCCGTTTCCTGACGACATGGAGGCAAGAAAAGCGGTCCAAGAGCTGGGAATGGGGGGGGAATTTCGTCCCCTTTTCCTCCGAATAAGTGGGCCCAAGTCAGAAAATTGGGATGTGGTATCGTTCTAGAGTTTCGTAAAAAACGGGCAGGGTTGTGAAAAAGCATTGGGGCACGGTTGCAGGGCCAAAGGGCAGCATGAAACCCCCAAAATTTGTGGGCCAGCGAGGGAGAGAAAAAGGGGAGGGACACACAAGGGAAAAATCTTGTTTTGCCCCCACTTGAACCCGGGTTTCGGTGGGATGCTGCAAAATCTCCCCCGCGGAGAGGATAACGGGCTGAAGGATTACCCGACGTGTTTAAAAGGGGGAGCTTTACCGTTACCCAGAGCTGTGGGATTCCCTGAAGGAGGGACAGGGGACGGTTTCCGGTTGCCTTCTGAGTTGGGTGACCGGGAAAAGTGGGGGCCCCCCGTAAGTTACGATTAACATTATGCCCCCGGCAAATTTTTGGCGGTGCCCCGGGGATGGCGACATCATTAAAACGTAAACCCAGGAGGAGCCGCTTTCTAGACCCCTGAGAAAAGAGTACTTGAAGTCTTGTTTCCCCATTTGGGGGGGATCGGGGAATTTTTCGTACCCGTCTGAAATAGTGTCAAGGTAAAAGTTTAACGCGGGAAATGCGATCCCCTGGGAGATTAGTTTTTGGGGGGGGGTTGGGTTTGGGGGGGGGGTTGGGGGGGGGGGGGGGGGGGAAGACCCCCAAAAAACAAATCTCAGCAAAATTAACCGAGGGAAAATTCCCGGGGGATTTGGGGGGTGGGGGAAAACAAAATTTGGGGGGATAGAGAAAACCCTAGGGAAGGAAGGGGTTTGGGGGGAAAAGTTTTTAATAGAAAAGAATAAAAAAAATAGATAGATAGAATAGATAGATAGATAGAATAGATAGAAGATAGATAGATTTGAAGATAGATAGTCTTTTTTTTTGTTGTACAAAGGGTTTCAAATGAAAACACATGGACAAAAAGGGAAAAAAAGGCGAGGTTTGATGGGGCAAATCGTTTTCCACCCAGCCAGGGACTAACTTTTGAAATTAAATTTTAAAAAATTAAGAGTGCGTTTTTAAACCCCTGGGAATTTTCGTAGAGAGAGAGAGAGGAAAGCTTTACCCGGGCTCCAAAAAAGGGAGGACTGCGATATTCCAAACATGATTTTGAGCCCAAAAACAGCCCCGGGGGAGCTATATGATTTACAGTTTCCCCCCAGATACGTGTTACGGTTTTGCACTCGCTGACTGACTGAGAGGGGCCCCCCTGCGGAAAAGACCCGCACGAATTTTAAATGATTTAATAATTGTAGTTTTTGTTGGGTTTAAACACAATCACTTCGCGATTTTCTACGGTATTTTATTATACTGCGTCTTTAATTTTCATTTCCCCCAGAATATGATTATTTATTTTCACATATTATTGGGGGCAATATTAATCGTTATTTCTGGAAAATACGAGTAGGCAAAAAAAATAAAACAAAAGAAAAAAAAACTAAAAAAAGAACCCGGTACTGCGTTTGTCTTGGGGGACTTATTGTTGAATCCCAATGAAGGAAACGTGGAACAACAAGTGGGAATGGTGGGATCCATGTCAAGGTGAAGGAAAATAAGCAGTGGTTTGGAAAAATATCAAATTCAATTTATTTTGCAATCATAAGATATGTTTTTTTTCCCGTTCTTACATCGCGGTTAATAACAATCGTAATCAGCCGACCAAGACCCAAATACAAATTAAATCGAATATAAAAAATTTGGGTTCTCAACAAAAAAGCGTTTGGTCGTTTGTATGGTGTAGGAGGGGGGATGTGCGGGGGTGGCTGTTTACAAAAAACAATTTCACATACATTGCAGATAGAATTTTGTGTTGTTGTGGGAATTTGTGTCGTATTTGATAGAAAATTTGGGGTTTTCCCTTACATCTTTTTCCCAAGTATCCAAAAACGCATTTTTCAGGAGTAAAAAATTACAAAACACACGTAATTTTTTTTTTTTACAGCCGTAAACTTTCTACATTTTAATGCAATACTCGCCCCTTCCCACAATTACATTTACCAACCCTTCCTAACCCAAACTCAAAACAGTAGGTGAAGAAATAAAAAAAGTGCAAAAGTCATTTAATCGTATCCCGGCAATAAACGTAGCTTTATATGCCACATGACCAAGTACTCGATCCCTAGATATAGAATAAAAATATGCCCCCTTTCCCGGGCGGAGGGGAGAATGCATTTTTTAAAAACCCCTTGCAACCCTTTAGTGCTCCCCTGGGTAACATCGAAATGACGGCCCCGAAAAAATTTTGCAATTTTGGGGGAAATTAGATAGTTGAAAGTTTTTTTGCAACATATTGAACATATTTCTAATTTTTTTCACAATTTTCCACCAAAAAAAACAAAAAATACGCAAATTTATAAATTTTACGTTATTTTTACGTATTTTCTTGTTTTTTTTTTTTTTGCAGAAAATGGGGGAACAATTGACGTTCGTTCAAAAAGTAGAAAACATTATAAAAATTTTCTAAAATTTTTCCCCAAAAATTTCAAATTTTACCATAACCCAAACCCAAAATCAAAAAAGTAGGTGAAGATAATAAACAATTGGGACCCGTCCTTTTTAAAGTAAACAGCAATAAACGTAGCCCATATGCCCCATAGAAACCCAAATATCGGGTCAAAAATATAGAATAATTAGGGGTTTCCGTCGATAAACGGGAAAAATCGATCGATATCGATAAACAGTAAATGATATGTAATCGATTTAAGTATTTTGATAGATATGATATGGGTTATCATTTTAAAAGTGACATCGATGTTTTTGCGGGTTTTCCATGCTTAAAAAAGCCGCGCTGTCGTATCAAAAAGCCCCCGATTGGTTTTCGGAGTAGCCCCAAACCCCCTGCCCAAGTATAAGGCCCCGCCCACCGCCCCCAGGGGCGCCCTGCGCTCGCAGGCGATACAAGGCGATACGAAAAAACGCCCGGCCCCCTTTCGATGTATTCCGTACGGCTCGACGTTTGTGGGGGAAAAACTCTAGCGTCCTCTCCCAATATATTTTAATTCGCCCATGTTTTTCCGTGTTTTTGTTCCCCAGGCTAATTTGGGGAATTTTATATGATAATCGATTTGGGTCTTTTATATCGAATATTTCGATTTTGATATCGTTCGATTTCCTCCCATTTTCGATCCGATTTTCACATCGAACGGCAACCCCAAGAATAATAATGCGCTAACCCGGGCGGAGGGAGAAAATCGCATTTTTTAAACCCCTTGCCCGACCTTTTGTGCTCCCCTGATAAAATCGAAATGACTAGGGGCCCAAAATTAAAGCAATTTGGGAGAAGTTAGATAATTGTAAGTGTTTGCAAAATATTGAACATTGCTTTTTTTTTACAATTTTTCACCAAAAAAATCAAGAAATACGACAAATTTTTTAAATTTTTGTATTTTTACGTATTTTTGTTTTTTTTTTTTGCAGAAAAAAGGGGGAAAAAATTAAAAGTTCTGTACAAAAATGTTTCAAAATTTTAAAAAATTCCCCACTTCTCCCAAAAAATTTCCCTAATTTTACCTTTCCTTTCCAAACTCAAAAAAAGTAGGGGAAGTAATAAAAAAAGTGCACAGTCATTTTAAAAGTATCAGTCAATTAAAGTTTTGCTATATGCCCCAAAAAGAAACCAAATTTCCAATCATAGATATAGAATAATATATGCGCTAACCCTTTGGGGGGAGAATGCATTTTTCAACCGCTTGCAGACCCAGTGCTCCCATGTTAACAATTTGAAATGGAAAGGCCCCAAAATTATGCAATTTTGGGGAAGTTAGATAATTGTAAAAGGTTTGCAAAAATTAACATATTGAACATATTGCTAATTTTTTTACAATTTTCCACCTTTAAAAAAACAAAAAATTTCGGGCAAATTTTTTTAAATTTTACGTATTTTTACGTATTTTTTGTATATTTTTTTTTTTCAGAAAATGGGGGAAAAAATTAATTTGTTCAAAACGTTGCAAAAAAATTAAACAATTGGGTTTTCACTGCGACCCTTTTTTCACCACGCTGCGGGTATTGACTAACCCCCCCCAGCCCTTTTGGATGCCCGTAAAGGGGATGTAGAGTGAGACGGCGGGTTAGCCCCAAAATTGGGGTGTCAGGGCTCAAGCTGCAGCAGGGGCCCATGTTTTTTCTGTAGTTTTCATATTTTAGTTAAAGCCCAAAAGCCCCAATTTTTTGTGGATTCGTGTAAGGAGAGAGGAGGGGGATACTGGGCGTTTTGTATTTTCTACAAATAAAAAACAATCCCAATAAAATACTGACAATGTGTCTTTTATTGGCCCCCCCTGCCCACGTAACCTCTCTATGTCAACAAAACAAAATTGGTAGACTAAGCCCTAGGGGTTTTTGAGGCGTATGCAAAATAGGGGTAAAGGGCCCAACTTGTAATTTTAATACCATGGGTATTTATATGCCTAGGTCTTAAACTAAGCTTTAAGGGGAAAACCCCAGGCCCCATTTCCTTTGTGCCCTTTTTCCAAGTAGGCTTAGGTCTAATCTCAATAAAAGTTTCTTTGGCCCCCGGTTTTTAAATTCAAAAGGGGGCCACCAGGGGCTTTCAGCTCTTATTAATTTTTCCCATCGTTCACGTTTCATTTTTTAAAAATTTAAACAACCAAAAAAAATTTCATTGAATAAAATTACTTTAAATAGGGGCCCTACGGGACTACTTTCGTAAAAACCCTTGATTTTTAAAAAAGAAGGAATGGGTTTTAAAAAAATTTCGTAAAAAAAAAACAATCTAGGAAGCCTACAGATTTTACAATGCGAGCCTGCCCATACATAGTTTTTTTCAAACACCGCCCCGGGCTTTGGGCAGGGTTTCCCCTAAGGGTACCCAACAAGCAGCTCGGAAAAAGTATCTAGTTTTGGGCTCTGGTTTTGGGGGTTAGGCCAAATGGCGCGATGCGCCCGGGGCTTTGCGTGAAAAAGCCAATTAAACTAACTTCCCCAAAAAAATTTTTATTAAATTTTTGGACTAGTCATTTCGAAAGGTTTTCCATGGGGCGCAGAACCCTTCGTTTTGGTCAAACTTTAACCCGAAAGAGGGCATTTTCGGAAATAAAGTTTGATTTGAATAGATTTTTAAAAAAATTCCCGGTTCAATACCCCCATGAAAAACTTATACGATCGATACGATAAAGAAAACTTTTTATATAATCAAAGAAAATTTCCCCCCACCGTCGTTTGGGCCCCCAAACAAACGAAAAAAATAAACACCATTTCTATACAAAATATAACAAAAACGAGCTATTTTCCAAAAAATTGACATTTGGGGTCTTCAAACGCAATTCCCCAAAAATAATTTAAATTTTTTTTTAAATTTCTCGATGAAGTATCTAGGGGGAAAAGGGCCCCCTCAAAAATTGTTGCAAAATTCCGCGCTGTTTTAAAAAGGATTTTAAATTTGAATCGAAAAATAGCCAATTTTCCCTAATTTAATTGCTTTATTTATGGCCCTTTTTGCCCTCGATTTAATTACATTTTTATCATACTATATCCCATATTTGGGAAACAAGAATTGGGACTTTTTTGGGAAAACAATCCAAAAAATTTAAAAAAAAAATACCCCCACATTTTTCACAAACTGCGTCATTGTAGAAGCGTTTAAAGATGGATTAGGGGGGAAAAAAAATGACGAAAGAATTAAGCCAAAATGGGCAATTTTTTTATTATGAAAATGATGAAGGGAAAGGGATCAATAAAAACGAAAAAATTGCAATTTCCCAACCCCACTATTAAAATTTAAAAATTTAAATTTTAAAAAAATATCATGGGGTGGCCCAAAGGTTTAAAACGGAAAAAAAAAAAATAAAAACAATTTGACAGCAACAAAAGGGAAGTTATCTCAAGAATGTGTTTTTGGGACGTCAGTTTCGCGGGCGACTGTGTGATTACTTATTGGGTGTGACCGAAGTATTACATTACAACGCGGGGAAAGGTTACGTGGTTTGGCCCCCTCAAAAAATCATTCAGGTCAAATAAAGTGCGTGTATTGAGTTCGTCTCCCGCTACCCAAAAACCCTCACTCCGGGCGTCGTCATTTTAATAAAAATTGGGGTTGGCGCGGAGTTCGGAAACAAGTTGAATAATTTTAATTTTAAAATTTCAATTCCTCTTTCACCTTTTGTCAAAAAGTTCACAACTGGTGATAGCCTGAGGTAGGAAAGGAAAAAAATGATCACTGCACTAAATGATTTGAATTTTTTGGGATGAGAGGGGTTTTTATGATGCATGGGAAACGGTTCTTCGGGCTTATGACAATACTATGAATTTTTACCCAAAAATCAATAGATTTAAAACCCCTAAGACCCTGCACGACTGCATGTTTTTGTTAAAAAAAAAAACCGGGAAACGTTACATTAAAAATCACACTCCCCTTTAAACGAGTAAAAACAAATTTTTAAAAACCCGAAAATAAATGTGCCAAAGTTACAAAAATAAAATTTAAAAGTTTTTGTCGAGAAAAAATTATTGAATTTATTTGTCTTACAAATGATCTCAAGTGAGGGCCGTTTTTATTGGGGAATAGAAAGGTTGTTGATGTTTTCGAGGTGTTATACGCCGGAGGTGAGGGGAAAAATGGGTTTCGATAAAAAAGAGCACACACATGTCTTATTTATTTATTCCCCAATAAGCTTGTTAGCGGGAAACAAAGGCCAAGGGTTTCCCCACATATTTTATTTTAAACCTTTTCCCCCCCCCCCCAACCACCACCACCACCCCCCCACTCGTCGTCAAAATAGCCCCCCACCCAACGGGATATTCCCTTTTAAAAAAATTTTTAATGCCAAAGGGAAGCGCTATTAAAAAAAAAATCCCCTATTTTTCAATCAGTTAATGAACTCAGTTAATATACCAAACATATCCCGTTTGTACACCCTCTTTTGAGCTAGAGTTTGTGGTTTTTAAATAGATGATCCCAAAGCAAACCCAAAGGGCGAAAGAGTGGTACGGTGGAAAAGAGAGTAAACCTACTTTGATTATTATTTTAATGTCACGAAACCCCCGTCCCCTTTTGGGGCCAAAAATATGCTTATCATACCTGCGCACTATGTGTGAAACCCCCATAAAAAAAAAAAAAAAAACAAATTGGTTTTTTTTCCCTTTTTTTGGGGCCATCCCTTAAAAAAACCTAAATTAAAATTGGAAATAAATTTTAATTGGGTAAATAAAATTACTTCCTAAATTCAAAAAAGGGTCCGTCCTCCAAAGTTCCAAGGAAATCCTAAAAAATAATAGAAAATTAATCGTTTTAAACCTTTAAAAAAAATGTGGAAATTTTAAATTTGGATTGGGGTTTTAAAAACAGACCAGCCCAAAAACATTAAAAGAGAAGAAACCCCCTCAGGCCAAATCCAAATTTTTTCCCCAAAAATTCCCTTAATATAAATAGGATTAAAAATTATCTTTAACCTTGAAATTGAAATGTTCAAACTTGGTCCGGAAAGGGGGTTTTCCCCCTAACCCACCAAAAAAAAAAGAAGAAAGGCCAAAATTTTCCCTTTTTAACCCCTAACCCTTTGTTTTTTTTGAAAAAGAAAAAGGGGGAAAAAAATTTGCAATTTTGGGAAAAATTATTAATTATTAACCCCCAAAAGGGAAACGGGGGAATTTTGATCAGGGGAAGAAAAATTTTTTTCCCCATTAAAAAAAAAAATCAAGAATAAATAAAAAAATTTTAAAATTTTTAAAAAATTTTCAATTTTTCCCAAAATTTGAAAAAAGTCACTTCAATTAGTTTTCAAACCCTTTTTAAAAAAAAAACTTTTAAAATAAATTTTGGTTCCCGAAGTTGAAGGTACCAAAATTTTTTTTTCCCCCCCCCCCCCCCCCCCTTTAAAAAATTTTTGGATTAAAAATTAAATTTTTTTCCTTTTTTTTTTTCCTTCTGTATTTTCATCAGGTGATTTTTGTAGTTAGTTTTAAAAGGACGTGCTCTTTAAGGCCAAAGGTAATTTGTTCCAAAGTCTAGGCCCGTTTATTGAAAAAGATGAGGAAGATTTAGAATTATGATGATTGAAGATGAGGTTTTTTAGTAGGTTAGAACAAGATAATCAGGGAAATGAAATTGTACAAGTTTGTGAATTAGTCCAACATGCCATACACGGTCAAATGCCTTTGAGAGGTCAAGGAATACCGCCGCTGACGCACAGCCGCTGTTCCAACCATCAGTTATCTTATCAGTTATTAGGGCTGTGCGAGTCTCGACTTTTCGAGATTCGAGCGAGATTAAAGTGCTGCTCGAATCTCGCTCGATCTCGAGATCATACTGCTCGGAAAAACGAGTCTCGCTCGATCTCAATCTCAAATTGCTCGAAAAATCTAGGCCTAGTCTCGAGATATCTCCGTCACGAACCACGGTGGTCGTAATTATGCGGGACCTTGCGTTATGCGACGTGGTAAAGTAATATTTATTCCCCGATTTTTGCGTAATAATTTCATATTGCCATGCCACTTTGTCGAGAAATTCTCTGGGCCTAGACGAGCTAGGCCTAGGCCAAAGGCTGTAGGCCTAGGCCTAACAGAGTCCGGTTCCATTCCGTGATCGGAGCTTGATACCCGCAGATCGGAGGCCTAGGGCCTACTAACAAATGAGAAAAAATAGGCTTCACTTTAAAACACTTTCCTCTAGAGAAGTTCTACAGAACGAAAGCAAAGGCTAGGTACTTCTAGTACTAGCATACACCCAATAAGTGACAACAAACATCCATCTACATTTTATTTTAGGCCTAGTCGAAATTTCAAAAATTTCGTTGCCAACGCGCATGCGTCTGTCGACGCGCACACAGATCGCGCATTTGACTGGTCACTGGTAGCGCATCTATCGAGCAAGCTACTGAACTGAAGCGTGATTTGTGAAGTTGGCGGTAGAGGGGCAGAGAGCGTTTTATCGACTCGTTATCGACTCTAACGGAGAAACTACTTTATGGGTTTTTCTTACGACATTCCTATCTCGTTGCGACTGAGGTCACTGCCAGGTGGTTACTTATTAAATATTTTCACTACCAAATTAAATGTGATTAAACTAATAAAGTAAGAAACAAAAATTATATCATTCAACATGCGGGCCTAGGACCTCTGCCACAGATAGGCTAGGGCTAGGCCTTGGCTACTCCACGCCTGGGCCCTAGGCCCCTATGCACTGAACTGAGAAATGTTGTTTACTTTTTAAATATTATTTTTAAGTAGGCCCTAGGGCCTATTTTTACTTTTAAAACCCGCCTAGGCCTAATTATTTGTGTAGGCGATTCTTTCTTTGGGGTCCTACAACAATTTCAGTGCGCTCGATCTCGCTCGATTTCGCTCGACCTCGCTTGATCTCGGATCTCGCTCGATCTCGAATCTCGCTCGAGATTCAAGTTTTTTTTCAAATTCCGCTCGACTTAAAAAATCCTGCTCGCACAGCCCTATCAGTTATCCCGTTAGCTTTTTGTATTGTGGAGTGCTTTGCTCGAAATCCAAATTGTTCTCCGGGAGAAGGTTGGAGTCATCTATGTGACTTTTTAGACGGACCAGGAAGACATGCTCCAGCATCTTGGATAACACAGACAGGAGGCTGACAGGGATAGCTCGTAGGATCCCGAGCAGACTTTCCCGGTTTCAAAAAATGTAATTACCTTGGCAGTTTTCAAGAGCTTGTAAAATGTTGAAGTTCAAAAAAGCATTGAAAATAGCATGTATTGTGTTTGCTGTCGCATTGACAGTTGTAGAATAACTTGTGCCGTGATGCCATAATCTCCCGGAGCCTTGTTGTGTGGAAGGTCCTTGCAATCTGGAGCAGTTCCTCAAATGTGCCCCCCCACACCATCTGGTAGGGGGAGGGGAACGTGGTGAGTTTGTGACCAGGGAGTACTTGCTCCTCCACTTGTGGTGTAGAGGCTGTGGGTGGGTTCAAGGTAAATGCGGCCTCCCGCGAGTCTGCCAGGACGTTCGCTTTTTCCACAGAGCTGCATGCCAAGATTTGTGGTCCCTGATCGGGGGGTCCGCCTGTGGAGTACGTTGTAGGGCACGACCCATACGCCAGTAAGATTTACCGTAGAAAATCGAGACCCGCTACCGTAGAATCCCAGAGTTTCAGATGGGAAAGGCGCAATATCACGCTTGGAGCTGTTGATGCTCTGTTGTAAGCGGTCTTGTCATAAGCAGAGTGAGTGCGTTCCCAGGTACCGGTACGTCGTAGACGATTTTGAAGGTAACTGAACGGCGAAGACCTTCTGGTAAGTCATACAGGGTAAATGCGGCCACAAGAAGAGGCCCGGTGTGAGGTAGAAATCGCCTCTTGGATCAGTTTAGTGATAGATTCTACCGCTGCATCCACGTCAACCGTAGAAGTTAAAGGTGGGGGATCTTCAGGGAGACCTGCGTCAAGATGAGCGCGGAAAGCACCCCAAAGTCGCCTTGTGAAAAGCAGGTCGTTGACAACGGGGGGGAAAAGAAGGAGTCTGTCACCTAGATTGAGGACCACTGGATTGTGGTCTGAAGAGAGAGCTGGGTATGCCTCAAGGTTGTACGAGCAACGATTGTTGGCCAACAACGCGATGTGAGGACGTCAGGACGTCCACGGCTCCACCAAGGGGAAAGTGCGTCGGGTCAAGTGGACCTGCCACAACGTATGTGCTACGGTCAGCGTGGTCACGCAAGGCGTTTCCTTTGCTGTGTTTGCTGTCAGGGAATTCCAAGACGGATGCTTAGAATTGAATCACCCATGAGGAGGGTTTTGGTATGGGGGAGGCAAGTAGGATATCAATGTCAGCCACATTAAGTCTTGTGGTTTGGTCTCTTGTCACTAAAATAAGTCGGAGGTGGCCACCTGGGGTTTGAACCTGGACACCAACCGCCTCAAGTGAGATCAAAGGCGGAATAGGTATTTGAAAATGATTGACCTGTAAACCAATAAGAATGGCGTCCCTCCTGACTGCCGAATCCGGAGCGACCACCCGGTCTTCGCGATACACCTTGTGATTCGCCATTTTCCAAGACATTGAGGAGCTAACCAGGTTTCCTGTAAAAGTGCTAGATGAATATCATGCTGACGCATGTATAGGAGAAGTTCGGGTGTCTTGGATTTAATTCCTCCACCAGCATTCCAGGTAAGAATTTTGCGACCCGGGGGGGTCTAAGGACCATTGAAGGGTCCTTCCACTAGAGAGGCAATCGTGGTTACCATCATAGATATAATTGGGTCGTGGTCATGGACGCCAGAGCTTTACAAATATCCAAGATCATACCATGGGTGGCAGAACTCATAGGGGTGGTGACTCCGTCAGGGGTTGCGGAGGAGATCGTGCAGCTCTGGAAGTTCGCGGGTCAGTCTGGGTGGGAAGCTGTATCATAGTCCTACCTTCTGATGGTGATGGCTGAACTGTGAGATCTGGAAAGACCGCTGCACTGTATGAGTAGCCCGGACGAGCCTTGGCAGCTGCAAGCGGACGAGCTGTCGGACGCTCTCGTGGAATGGTAGGCTTCAGGTGCTGCGACCTGCCCGTAGATATGCCGGGCACTTCCTATAGGATGCAGGGTGGTCTCCACCACAGTTTAAACACTTTGCGGGCACAAGGGGTGACTTCTTGCGTCGCGACCACTGTGTCCTTCAGCACACTTGAAGCAGCGAGGGGCCAACATTGCAGACTGTAGGGGTGTGGTTAAACCACTGACAGTTGAAGCACATTGTTGGACCTTTTGCCCCTTTTGGGAAAGGCTCAACTGTAACCTGGGAATGTCCCAGGACACGCAGGTTACCAGCGATGGAGCGTCAGGTGAACCAGAGTCGTCCCCCACAAACAGCGGTATCGGGACGTGCTGAGGACCCGGTCCAGTCATCTGGGTGACCGTAGGATTGCGTATCCTCCGTCTACAAGGTCATTACGAACATCGTCAGCTGATTGGGGGCAGACAATCCCCAAAAGGGCAAAACGCCTGGTTTTCACCTCACCCGTTGGATATGTGTGGAATTGTACCTTGCGGTCACGTAAGGCGTCGGACAGGGTGCGGAAGTCTTCGATAGACTTCATTTTTTTTGCGAAAGGATCAACGCGCGACGCGATCGTGAATCCATGATCAGCCACAACAGACTTTACAACATCGACAAGGTCGCGGGAGCGTTCAAAACCATACAACCCCTATTGGCGGCGTATGAACCTTTTTCGAAGGTGTGACGGTGACAAGGCAATACACCGTCCCATAGCGTCCTGGTTGGTATCATAGCCCGAGGCCCCGCGACTCCCGTGAGTCGGGGGTGGTATCGTCCTCTCAAGGACGGCAAACAATGTGTTCCCGGGTACTCAACACATGACTCGCTCACTCATCTAACAAAGACTTTGGCGTTTTACTAGTTATTGAATATAATCACATCATTACTAAGCCTACAGTAAAAACATTTATAACAAGCTTTTAACAATAACAATAAAATAAGTTGTGAAGTTGTGTCTCGTCCCCTTTGCATCGCGAGCAAAATCGGGAATAGCCCTTCTGGGGTATGTTTGGGCTGAGGCACATCCCATGTAGGGTACAGGTTTTTAAACCTTGCCCAAATGCCAACCTGCCAGCACTTATTTTCTTTTTTTGTGGCATTGGATTGTCTTTCTACTTACTAACTAGCCAGCCTAATGCTTAAATATCATGTAGGGGCATATGGAAATCTATCCAGAAAATAAAAAAAACCATCTCAAACCCCTTTTATGACAGCCCGGGTGCTTTGCCCCTAAGCGACGAGATGGTTCATTAATAACTTCAGGATGTTGGTGCATTATAGGCCTAAATCGATTGAACAGTTCTGTAATGATTATCTGCCTTTGAACTAGGGAAGATGACGGGTACGGTTTCTTGTTTCCACTCGGTACCCGTTTCCCCAAAAAAGCCCAATTCCTGAAATTAAAGGTGCCGTTACTATTATTAGTAGGGCTGGGCGAGTATTTGAATTTTCGTGTGCGAGTCCAGCTCAGGGGAGTTCAAACAAATATTCGAGTGTCGGTAAAAACAGCATTTTCATTTACCGACCCTTCAAAGTTAGGTATGTTTTGCCTCCGTAGATAGCAGCACTCGCGGCAAGTTCATGATACATGATAGGTTGAGCTCCTTCTGACGTGAAACTCGTTATGAATGGCCCGGCTGAACTTTGCGAGATCCAATTGGAGCTAGGGCATGATGTCACATGCAAAGTTGATTGGCTGTCAGATTTTGTGAAATCATTCATCCTCTAGACAGGCAGGCCCGTTAATTGTAGGCATCTCGGCAGAGTGCGGGAACACCGCAGGTAAACAGTGCTGCCGTCATTACGGGCTTTGCGGAAAAACAACACTGTGTAAAATAAAAACCAATTTTTTCAGTCCGTAAATAACATTTAACCGTTTATACGCGATTAGTAAATGTTTATAAACGTTAGGAAACTACTTGTTTTTTCAACCCTAGTTTGATTTAAGGTTTATTCCTCAATTTTATTAATGGGCATCACTCCCCGAAAAGCTTAAAGATAAAAATCAAACCCGTAATCGAGTGACCGGGTTAACCGGCTGAAGGATTTATAATTTTTGAATCTGGATTGGTTTTCTATAATTATGTTATTCTTGCAAATGTCTCCCGATTTATTAAATTTAGAATCAATCTGTTTTATGACTAATAGGGGAATATTCCACTTCCGTCAAATACTGAAGAATAGATTTTTTAGAAGAAGTATTAATACTAACAAAATTTGTTCCGATTAGAATATGTACTTTGTTTTTCGTGAAAATAATCCAAAAATTTAAAGCCGTTTTTAAAAAAAGCATTTTTTTAATATCTAAGAGCGGAAAAAAAAAGGCTATGACGCTAGAACTGTGTTGAACAACGCCGTCTGGATACACTACATACATACCATCCAGAATGGCGGTGTTTTAAAACAAAGCAGCGCTAGCGTAGCCTACAGTAATGTAAACAGATGGCGGACATTTTACATTTAACGCCTAGCCAGAAAACGAAAAGTTGACATTGCAATCAAAAAACAAAACTGAAACAGTCCTAGGTCTAGGCCTGGCGTAGAAAATTATTATAATACAACGTCTAGGCCAATCATTCCTGTAGGATATAGGCCTTGGTATGTGAATACTAAAATTACTCACTTTACAAGCCTTGGCTAGCTTGCCAACCCTAACCTGCACTTGCGTGTTCTGACACACATCCCGCCAAAAACCTTTCTTTGATGCTAACTAGGAAAACGCTTAAGTCCCGCCGCGTTGTTGGATGAGCGTAATTGGTGCATTGAGGCTGCCCTGTGTTATGGGGATTTTCTGTTGTTCTGTGAAAAAATCTTACTAAGTTGAAGATTTTTTTTAAAAAATTTAAAATTTAAAATTTAAAAGACAAATTAACTTAAATTTTAAATTTTTTAATTAATTGTAATTTAAAAAAAGGAAAAAATCGTAATATTGAAATTTTCATAAAGAAAATTATTCGATTGCGCACAAATTTTACACAAATTATGAATTTATAAAATTTAAAGGGTTCTGTGAAAAAATTATTACAATAGGATAAAGCATATAGGTGTTATAAGTCAAAGAATTGTTTTAAAAAGAAAAAAAAAAAAAAAGTAAAATTTCGATTTTCATGAGAAATAATTTTTCGATTACGCTCAATTTTGCACGAATATCTTAATTCATGAAATTAAGGTTCTGTGAAAAAATCATTACCCAAACGGTTAAAGCATGTAGTGTTATAAGTCGAAGAAAGTTTTAAAATCGAAAAAAATCGTAAAATTTCGTTTTTATGAGAATAAATTTTCCCAATGTGCTCAAAAACGTGGTAGTTCTAAGTTCAGAGATTTCGAAGGCCTCCATGAAATTCACGCAATCGGAGTATCGGTTTAGCCGGGAATCGTGTTAACAGACACACAAAAATACAGAAAAAAAGAAAAAAAAAACATTCCGGATTTTTTTCTCCAGTGTAGTGAAATGGAATCTTCAGCTACGCTCATCCAATTAAAGCCTTTTGTAGATAAAGAATAGCATGATAGTCCTAGGCTGTGCAAAAATTCAAGACAGAATGCTCGTAATTCTTTATCACAATGATCTCGCGAAATCTCCTGTCACATACGAAAAAAGAAAAAGAAAATTCTGTGAAAATGTACATCGTTTAAGTGGCTGTGGAGTTGTGTTTGTTTTGAGCGGATGGGCGAGCACCGCCGTCTGTATGTAAATATGTACAAATATACACGTACATTTAGTTTCAAATTGGGCCCTTTGACTAAACACAGTTATGACGTAGTACCGTCCAAAGATGGCCCCACGCTCGTTTTTGGCGCGCAAACGGGGGGTTCAATTTACTTCTTGTTTAAATTATACAAAATACATTTATTTTCTATATAAAATTGCAGTGACTATTAAGACATATTATATAAGAATTAAAATAAACTACCTTAAAATAGTAAGTGGAATTTTCCCCTATTGCACTTTCTGATTAGGAGACCCTCGTTAACACGAACATTGTGGTGACTCACACCCTAGGGGGTACACGTTGGGCTTTTTTGAAAATTAATTTACTAATTGATGATGATGAATGATTGATAGAGAATCAATCACAATTGTTTATGAGACAATGAGATAAACATCTGACAAGACAAGTAGGCCTAATTAAAATAAAATAATTAATATTAAATTGACGACCGAAATGGGCGGAGCTTAAAACGATCGATAGGTCAGTGGACTAGTATTGGTAAAAATCCTTATTCGCAATTTGGCGCCTGCTGAACGGGCATCACTTTTCACGCTCTAACTTTATTTTATTCATTATTTAGACAACACTTAAATGAATAATATTTAGCAAACATATCATTCCTTGTAAAAGCGATTATTTCGATTTTTTTGACCAAGTCGTTAGCTTGTTATAACAATGTATGCATCACACAAGTGAAAATTATCAATGACTTAAGTTTCTCATTAATTAATTTGACAAAAAAATACAGATCGGGTTTCGCAAGGGTTCTTTGTAAAAATGCATTAGACTGTTTAGACAAGAAATAAACAACTTCTAGATAGAAAGTGCACTGACGAAAATTTACGCATAGAGTAATATGCAGCGTGCACTTTTTCAAAGGCTCATCGCACGTCAAGAGTGCGTATTTTAGATAAAAACACATACCCCGCATATTTCTCTATGCTGCAAAGTTTTGTTCAGTGCACTTTTTATCTAGAAAGTTAGTTATTTCTTGTCTAAAAAGTCTGGTGCATATTTTTTAAAGAGGTCTTGTCGAAATCCGATCAGTAGTTTTTTTGTCAAATAAATTATTGAGAAAAATTTAGTTATTGATAATTTTCACATGAATGATGCGTACATTGTTATAACAAGCTAAAGACTGTGTCAAAAAAATCAAAATAATCGCTATTACAAAGAATGATTTTATTTTCTAAATATTATTCATTTAACTATTGTCAAATAACGAATAGAATAAAAGTTAGAGCGTGATAAGTGTTGCGCCGTGAAGCAGGCGTAACTTGCGAAATGAGGATTTATACCCACTAATTCCGCCATGTTCCCTCGTGACGTCAGGAGGCGGGTACAATTCAAGTCGTCAATTAGTAACGTTTTTAAATTTGGTAGGTGACAGCGAAAAGTTAATAAAATGGTCCCAAAAAAAATCTAGTAACTAACTGCAATAACCATTCTATACCAAACTTCACCATATCAAACCAGATGAAAGGTGGTGT
Source organism: Sweltsa coloradensis (assembly GCA_024449915.1). Classification (NCBI taxonomy): domain Eukaryota; kingdom Metazoa; phylum Arthropoda; class Insecta; order Plecoptera; family Chloroperlidae; genus Sweltsa; species Sweltsa coloradensis. The sequence continues at coordinate 48 of JAMZAV010006839.1, read as the reverse complement.
CAGTTAATTAGTAAAAGCAGCTAAAACCAAGTAAGAGACTACAACACC